>PVIJ01010114.1:0-62290 GCA_004024925.1 Scalopus aquaticus | reverse complement strand
TAAGCTGGGGAGGATGAATTTTTAAGATTTTTTTTTTTTTAGTGGATCCTGCTGAGATGGTAGTTGTAGGTTTAGTTTAAGTGGTCTTCTGTAGTCTTGCCCCTGAGGTCTTGGTGTGTTTGGGTGGCCCCACTGCTGGAGTTTTGTCCCCTTTCAGGTGTCAGATGCTGCTGCCTTCAGGTTTATTTCTGTCTCTGTCACTGCTTGTATTCTTGTTGTAGATCTTCCTGTTCTTTCTCTCCCACTATTTCCTCCAGAGTTTACTAGAGGCTATCACCGCTTTTGGGGTCGGGTCTGGTGAGGAGAAGTTTTCCAAGGCCGATCCTGTGGCTCTGCACCTCTGATTTCACCCCTATCAGGTCGCCTCCACTTTACGGTGGGGGTGGGGGGTGGGAGCAGGTGGCTGTGTGTTGCCTCTGGCAGCTGTAGCTTCGCGTCCCACCAGGAATCTCCAGCTGTTCCAAGCTCTGCCGTGTATTTGCAGGCCTTATCGCCTCTCACGCGCCTGGGAGGCTGCGGGTGCATGGTGTGGGCGGCTGGGGGGCAGCAGCGGTTGCGCGAGCAGCTCGAGGGGGTTGGCAGCACTGGTGTATGCACCTGGAGGTTGGCGGTTGGGCGCGCACTGCTGAAGGGTGGAGGCGAGTGGAGGCAAGCTTGGCTGGAGGGCGTCGGTGGCGAGGGCACCAGTCGCGCCCGCAGTTGTGGGGCGGGGGTGCAGTGGTGCTTGCACGACTGGAGGTGGGCGCAGGGTGGGCGCGCTGCTGACTGCAGCGGCAAGGTGCAAGCGCCTAGAGGGACTGGAGGGTGGGGGTGTGTACCGGAGGGTGGGGGCGTGGCGGCGTCAGGTGCGCGAGGGGCAGGAGGGCTGGGGCACTGGCGGTGGAAGCAGCTGTGGGGCGGGGATGCAGCTGGAGAGCGGGAGCGAGGCTGTTTGCTCGGCGGGAGGGCGGGGGAGTGGCGGTACGGTAGGCGCACACCTTGAGGTTGCCCTGACCTAGCTCCCTCTTCTGCGCCAGGCAGAGCGGGAAGTGCCAACTGAGAGCGGCCCCTGCTCAGCCCCTCTTTGTCGCCTTGAGGGAAGCTGCGGCAGCCTATCCCACCGTCTCTATCTGTGGGTTATGAAACTGACCGCCCCCCGCGGCAATTATCTGCAAGCGGCACAATGGAACTGCCTCGGGAGTTCTCGCTCTCTTGCACGGGACAGGACCGAAAGATCCTATGGCATGCGGTCCAAGTCCTGTTTCTCCTGCACCTGTAGCTGGAAGTTTCTTTTTTCCCCCCGCGTTTCCTCCAGTGGTTAGCTACCAATAGTGTCACTGAAGGGTTGGGTAGTCCACTACCCCAGAGTTCCATTCCAGAGAGGAGCTAGAGTGCTGGCTCCATAATGGAGGTGGGGGGAGGGGCCACACCACACTGCCGCTGCCCGGGGCTTTGTCCTGTGTCCCACCAACTTCTCCAGTGCACTTTGCCCTTTCCAGGGCTCTGTTGCTACCTGGAGGGACTGCTGGTGTCAGTCTCGGGTTTTATCACTCTGCCATGCCCGGGAAAACACCTCTGCCCACCTTTTTTTTTTTTTTTTTTCCTGGGTTTCCTCAGGTGCCTCTCGTCTTGGTCTCCTGGTCCGGTTTTGTGTTGAGGGGAGGGGAGAGGGGATCTGGTGGTTCTTTCCTCTCCTTAGTCAGTCTTTTTAGCTTCTTTCCAAGTTCTACTCACCCGTGAGGGTGTTAGATTTTTGTAGCGTTTCTGGTTCTTCTCTGGGTTTGGCTGATGTCACTTTATCGGCGGCTTTTCTTTTGGGAGAGTTGATACTAGCTTCCCTTTACCGCCATGTTGATGATGTCACTCTCAACCCAACTTTTTGAGACATGCATGTTTCCCTGAAGTTTTATCTTGAAATGGCACAAGAAATTAAATCTAAATATCGTAAAATTACTAAGATATATACAAGAAATGTCAGCGGGTTTTGTGTCGGACAAGAACGTGCACTAATAAGCCTGTAATGCATATTGGGGAGTGTTACAAAACTTATCATACTGTACAAAATTATAAACAATAATTTTTTTTTGCAAATATTCATTCCTCGATGTCACCCAATTCATATAAGTCCAATATCATTATAATACGTTATTTGTTTCCAAAATTATACTAAATAATACGAGGGTCTTTAAATGCACGTTTCCGCCGCAAAGTAGTGTCGAGTAGCTGGTAGCCAATGTCCAGAATGGTTCGGAGTGCAAAGGGTTAAATACTAATCTGTTTTCTATAACTATAATATAGAATTTTACCTCACTTTTAGCCTTTATCCATTGTATGATTTCCCCAAATTTTATTGCTTTTTGATTTTATAATTCTCACAACCAGACGGCTGCAGAATTTTAAATAAGTTCTTTTAGTAGACCACTGTGAAAAAAAATCATTTATCTTTTGTTTAAAAAAAAGTACTTTGGGCCTCCCTGGTGGCGCAGTGGTTGAGCGCTGCGCTGTGGAGCTGTTGGCAGCGAGTTCGACGCCCAGCCAGGGAGATTCCCACATGGTGTGGCAGACCTCTCCTGCCTCACCTGCTGCTCCCCTCAGCAGTGTATTTCTAATCTGCCTGTTCTGCTCCCCACTCTGTCTCTGGTGAACCCTCTCGCCGCCCCACACCTCCCGCCTGTACCCCAGCTTGTATGTATAAATAAATAAATCTTTAAAAAAAAAAGTACTTTGAACTTCCTAGGCCTGTATTATCATGCATATATCTAAGTACAGAAGCAGTAGAGATTTTCTGGTTACACGTTTGTCACAATGTGTACCTTTCAAAACCCAAATAATTTTACCTCTAACTCAGGAACAATGTTAACCTGAGAACCTGCAGGGTCTTTCTATCATGGAGCTTTCTATCCAGTCTTAGAAAGTGCTGTGGTTTCAGCATATTCCATGGTAAGAATTCTGAGAAGGGATCACATTAATGAGAATGAGTGCTGGAATAGCTCCTTTCAATATCACTTTAACGCTTTTGTTTGAAGAATAATATTGTGAAACTCAAGAGGATTTTGAGATGTCTATTATAATTAGAAAACAAAAATTAGTCATATATTCTGTGACATTTTATTCATTCTTAGTTATTTTAGATCTGAAGCTAATCATATTTGGGGCCTGACCATAGAAAATGCTAAATTTGTTTTTTGTAGAGTTGGATATAGTATTAATGATCATTTTTATAATTAATTTGGTGGCAGATAGAAAAATTAATGGAAATTAATGTCTCATAATTCCAAAAATGTACAATATATACTGATAGGGGATTTTAAAAAAACTTTCTTTCCTAACCTTTTTCTTTTAAGAATAATTGATGTGGTTTTTTTTTTTCTTCAGTATTTGGAGATGAAGATAAACGAAGCTACTCTAACTGTAAGACTTTAACAATGTAAACTTTACTAAATATCTCCATTTCAGAAATATTTAGAGTAGAACTAACCTCATTACCCAGTTAATTGGAATTCGTTAGAGTTGGAAAACAGAAAAATCAGGGAAATATGTCAAAATTCCTGATTGTTAGTGATTTCTCACTTTTTTCTATGAACTTTGTTCAGATACGCAGGATGTCTCTTCTAATGTTTTCACTATAATTTTATAGCAGTTGTCTATATTTTAAATTAGATGACAGAGTCTACCACTTTTTCATATTTTTCTCATTTTTACATTAATGATAAAGGCATAGTTTTGAAAGTGAATTTTGGTCTTGGATCATCAAATTGTGACTCTGCAAAGGATCCTTGAGAGGGCAGCTCAAACCCTTCAGATGGATGGACATCTGATTAGCACAGAGGGTGATTTTCTCTTCTGAGGAGCTCTGGGGAGACGTTGCATCACCCTAAACCCAGTCCTCCCTGTGGTTTCTTTGACAAGATGTTCATTTCTTCCTGTTGATGACTTAATGGGCGTGGAGAAGATCCAATCAGCATCTTTTCTGTGAGCCCTTCACAAAACTGAAAAGGGTAATTGTGATGGTTAATTTTATGTGTCAGTTTGACTGGGCTAAGGGATGCCCACATAGTTGGTAAACATTATCCTGAAGTGTGGCTGGGAGGGTATTTCTGGATGAACTCAGCATTTGATTCAGTAGACTGAATAAAGATCTTCCCTCACCAACATGGGTGGTTATGATGAAATTCATTGAGGATCTAAACAAAGTAGAGGAAGGGAGAATTCTCCCTCTTCTTGAGTTGGGTCATCCATCTTCTCTTGTTTTTGGACATCAGAACTCCTGGTTTAAAGCCTTCAGACTTGGACTGAATTAGACCATCAGTTTTCCTGGTTCTCCAGCTTGTACATGGCACATCAAGTCATGGAACTTCTGGGCCTTCATAACTGCAGGAGCCAAATTCTATAATAAAGCTCATATGTCCTGTTGGTTCTATTCCAATAGTAACGACTAGAGAACCCTGGTTCTGGAGATTGCTGACTAAAATTATAACCATGCTATTTCTTTATTCTTTTCTTATGTTTTACCCCTTTGAAAAATTGCCTCCCTTTTTCTGGACTTAAAACTTTACTGAACCTAAAATAAGTATTTGATTAGTGTCCTTACATGGTAAACAGAGCTTTGCAGGTATGATTAAATTAAGACTCTGATGATGGGGAGATTATCCTGTATTATCAATATGGGCCCAGTATAATCACATGGTTCCTTATATAAAAGGGAGGCAAGATTCTCAGAGTGAGAAAGAGAAGATGGAAACAGGGCTCAGAGAGGAAATCCTACTCTGCTGACTTTGAGGATAGAAGGGGTCACAAGCCAAGAAATGTGGGTGGTCCCTAGAAGCTGGAAAAGGCAAGGGAAAAGATTCTCACGTAGAGCCTGCAGAAGGAGTGTAGACCAAATGACACCTTGGTTTTAGCCCCTTAATACTGATTTCAGATTTCTCACTTTCAGAATTGGAAGGTAATAAATTCATGTTGCTTTAAGTCACTGAGTTTATGATAATTTGTTACAGCAGCAAGAGGAAACTAATATACACCTGTTAAGCCAAAGAAAAGAGCGCTGCTGAAAGGGCAAATGGGCAAAAGGGCATTTGCCCTTTCAGCATCCCTCTTTTCTTTGGCTCTTTTTACCATGTGTAAATGACTTGAGTTTCCCTGGAATATGAGCTCCTGTATTCTTTAGGAGAGTCCTTCTTCACCATCACCCTGATTAATGGTTACATGCCCTTATACCTACTTGCAGCTTCATTCCTTCAGTTCCTGCCTAACAATCACTGCAATTTCTCTTTGGAATTTAATTTAAAGACTTATAATCCACTTATAATTTATAGACTATCCTTTGACTTCCTTGTCAATATCTGTGCAGCATTTGAATTTCTCAACCTACAATCTTCTCTTTGAAAATAGATTTTGCATTTTAAAATGATTTAGAGAACACAGTACAGAGAATTCCCATATACCCCCTGTATCAGTTTCTCTCACTATTAATATTAATATAGTATGTTTGCTACTATTTATAAAACATGTGCAGCACTGAAGGATTTATGCTCATGTTATTTTCACTCTGAGAACCATGTTGGCATTACATCTGAAGTTAGGTATTCATTTCTGTGGAGTCTCACTCACATGAAAAGAAATTTGTACTTACTAGGAATGACATGTGCAAGCCTGAGTTAGAAAAGGCTTATTGTGGAAGATTTGCTAAAAGGTTAAAAACAAAGAGAAAACTGACTTAATTCTTTGGTCCTTGTGAATTAGATATAATTTTTTGAATGTGTGTGTTTATTTGTTAAACTTCCTCTGATATGCAGAGTTAAGCCCAACATGTCCTCTTGTGATTCAGAAGCACTGTTCAGAATCAGTGGATGTTCACTGGGCCATGTTACCTTTCAACTGGGAAAAGCTTATATATCTGGGGCAAAGTGGTAACAGTGAAAGCCCCAGAAAAAACTTAAAATTTTTTTTGGTTCCAGATACTTCTGAACATCTGATGAGAGTTATAATTCTCTTTTATAGAAAGATACACATATCCCCCCCAAATATAGCATCTAACTCCATGGGTTCATATACCCTACAAAATATAGTGATTTTTTACATGATGCTGATGTTCCCAGAAAAACCTCAAAGCCAGATTTATAGCAACAAAATTTGCCAAAAAAAATAAATACAATTTAGAGTCATCTAGATAATATTTTAATCATGGAGAAATTGTTTTCAAAAAAGCTCATAAAGATACCATCTGTGTTATCTTGTAAATACAAGTAATGGTACATCGCAGCAAAAAAAGAAAATCAATGGAAATGACCCATTTTTCTTATGATCCACAATGAAGACAATATGTTACTCCAGTTACGATGACCTCTGTGATGAACAGTCATGCAAATCATGAGCTTAATCACTACTTTCTCAAAAATCAGTGATTGATTACACTGGTCAACACTGAGATCATCACTGACTTAAAAAGGCCCTAATCTGTAGTATCTTGGTGTGCTGAACATGAATATAATCCTGAAAATTTTTTATTAGCTCTCGTTTTGAAGATATTTCATAGAATTCATTTTATATTTTTCACTGTGTACATTTATCCAGTAAGACTGCAACAATATCCTAAATCAGCCTAGAATGATGTAATATTGCATCACTTTGCATAATACCATCATGCACACATCATCCAGAGTTGATTGCATCATTTTCTGATGCAATGCAATACTACTGCCAGGTGGCTGCTGAAGTAAGCTGACATCAGCAGTGCACTATACAAAGCCCTGTCAGAAAGGTTGAGCATTGAAATATTTCAGACTTTTTGTGAGACAGTTTCCGCTACTATTCCATAGAACTGTTATTATTTTATCCATTTAGGCACAATACAGAACAGTAATGCCTTGAAAGTGTGTTAATAGCATGGACAATTTCGGCTCTATTTGTGGGGAAGTGACATTTGCCAAGCAGAAAAAAGTATCATTTCTCAAGTGAAGAAGGCTTATCATCTTTACTTGGGATGCAAGCTGGTGACCAAGACAAGCCTTGCGCCCCACATATATGCTGTGCTCCATGTAGAGCACAGCTTTCCCAGTGGTTAAATGGCAAAAGACCTTCGATGCCATTTGCAGTCCCCATGGTGTGGAGAGAGCCAAGCAACCACATAAAAGACTGTTACTTCTGCTTGGTTCCTCCTCTTTCTGGTGGAATAGTAAAGCAAAAGTAGTTGAGAACAGTCTACCCAAACATTCCATCTGCATTGAGACCAGTTCCACATGGTGAGGGACTTCCTATTCCAGAACCTCCAGCAGAATAGTCTCTTGATTCAGTTGATGAGGACAAGGGTGAGCCGACCTGTTCTCCTGTTCCATCAGCATGCAGTGATCCAGATTTTCACTGTGGTGCATCATCAACCCCACACAGACGAACATAGGAAGAACTAAATGACCTGGTTCATGATTTGGACTTATCCAAGAACAAGGCAGAATTGCTAGGATCAAGACTCCAACAATGGAGTCTTCTAGAAGAAGATGTCACAATTACTTTCTATCGAAAGCGCCACCAGCAGTTGGAGCCTTTCTTCAAACAGGAAAGTACTCTGGTATTCTGTTCCGATATTGAGGGCCTCATGAATGCCTTAGAAATCACTCATGACCCACAAAAATGGAGACTATTTCTAGACTCTTTGAAACTGAGTCTTAAGGGTGTGCTTTTGCACAATGGAACCGTCTTTCATCTATTCTATTCCTGAACAGCTGTACAAGAGACAAGCAAAGAAATCTAAGTAGTCTATGACATGATTTTTTCAGGTATTAACCTCAGGCCTATTACTATTGGCATGCATTTCGTGATGTAAACATCAATTTATTGCAGATTACAAAAAAAAAAACTAGAGCCAAAATTAGAATTTGACTGTCATATTTGTGTTGAGCACATACAAATTGATAGGAAATGACTAATTTTATTTCAGTAGCATGAGTTTTATAAAAATTTGTTGACCATTGTTATAGGTTCTGTGTCTTGTAAATGGGAAATTTACCTAAAGGGGTAATTGATCTGATTCTGAGTTCATTCTGTTATTCTACAATCAAGTACCAAACTTTGAATTATCTTTGTCCCAGTCACCTTAGGCAGAAGTGTCTCCAGAACATCCACAGCATCACGAACACACACATTCACGTGCAAACACACGCACATCTCACCAGTGCTGTGGCAAAGGTGCTCAGTTAAAGGTTTCTATCTCTACTGAGGCCATCACCACTAATCCAATGTATTTTCTACCTCTGGTATGCCATTATATGCCCATCATTTTTCTATCTTTTTTGTTTTATACAAAGAATCTGAGCATCTACTTTATCTCCATTACTTGCTGAGGTTTCCTGTGATTTCTTCACTTGAACCAAAAAACATGATGATGATCTGAATGTTCCTGGGTATTATTTAGATTGGATTTAGATTATTTAGAATTTTGTGTACTCCATAAAGATTAGGCAGAAATTAACATTTAATCAGAGTCAAGGTACCAGAGACACTGCAGTTCTCATCTGGGACTCAGGGTTGCTTACAAGCTCATTGGTCATTCTCAGAAATAATTTCCTTATCACGCTTTTCATATGATTGGTTCTTTCTTTAAGCCAGCAATGACAGAGTCCTTCTTAGGCTTCTAATCAATCTGAGTTCACTTTCTGACATATTTCTCTGACTCCAGCTGGAGAAATTCTCTGTTTTTAAGGCTGGTATGATTAGATTTAGCCCACCTGGATAGCAGGATACATGCTCTCTAGCTTAAGCTTCCTGTCCTTAATTGCTTCTGCAAAGTACCTCTGCCGTGTAACAGAACATCTTCATAGGGTTCCAAGGATTAGGGCGGGGAGCCACTGTGCAATACAGAGACCTAAAGGTAAAGACCTAACCATGAAATATGCAAGACTTACATGAAAAAAAAAAACTTTAAAACACGATTAAAGAATGCAAAAAAGACTTAAGCTATTGGAGATGTATTATGTTTTGGATCAAGGAGACTCAATACCCTAAAGCTATCAAGCATTCCTATCTTAATTTAAAATTTAATGTTATAAAATATAAAGAAAAATGCTGTCTTTTTTATGGAAAAACCTGAATGTAAAATTTACATGGCAAAATAGTCAAGAATATCCAAAACAAAAATTATAAAAAAGAAAAGCAGAGACTAACCACATCAGACAATAAATCATACCCTAGTATTTTGATAACTTGAATATGATAGACCCAAATGCAGGCCATATGATAAAATGTTCATGTAAGGTCATTGGCAAAATGTGGATTACTTAATTAATGGCAGTGGGCAGTTGATGCCTATCTAGAAAAAAGTTACATCTATAACTCACATTGATCTACACAATATTTTCCAAATGGAACAAAAATATAAATACAAAATGGGAACTCATAAAAGCGCTGGAATAATACATGTGAAAATTCCTTTATGATCCCAGAAGTCAGAAACCATGAAAGAAAAGTGTATTTGATTACATTAAAATGTCTTCAAAGCTGAAAGCAATGTAAGTTGTCAAAAAAGAAACTAGTTTGTTGGTGAATATATTGAAATAGCAAAAATACTGGAAATAGTTTGAAAAATCACCTGTAGGGGGCAGTTAATAAATTTTGCTTATCCATACAATACTATGTGGCTATGGAAAAGAATAAGAGAGTTCTCAATGTATCCATATAGAAAGAATGCCAAGATAGATTATAAAGTAAAATAAAAATGCAAAAACATTGTTTTAATAATGCTACCTTTTATATAAAGAGGGGGAAATTAAGGAAACATATATATTCATATTTTCTTGCATAGAAATTTTGCAAGTAATAAAAATACCAGAATTGGTGCTTATCTGGAAGTGGGGAAACTGGGAATAGAGGGACTCTGGGGAGAGTAAAATGCTTCTCTGAACCTCTTTTTATACCTTAATCTATTATCAATCCAAATTTTTTAATTAAAAAAACCTAGTAATATCTTAATTTTCCTAGGTAGTCCTAATTCATTTGATAGAATTTTGTTTTACTAAGTTATAGGGAATATATACCAACCACTGAATTCCTTTGAGGCATCGAATTCTATGCCATCAACATAAGAGGAACTGACCGAGTATAAGGTGCTAAGATCCAAAAATGCTTAAGCAGTGCTTAGCTTGACAAGGGACTGTCTGGAATTTTGCCTTCTGTGGTTCTCATGACCACTTAAGAATAGTAAGTCCACTAAATCCATCCTTTGGGTTATAAAATAAAACTGTAGCTATCTGGTAAGCCAGGTAGTGGGCTCTGGGAACAGGACTTGAGCAAGTCAACCCGTGACTACAATGTAGAGTTGGCAAACAGAAGAGGCACACACCCCAAACTTTGGCCGGGATCCCTATTCTGCAATTGTCTGTGCTCCTTTAGCCTCTTTGACTCTATCCTGGCCTCTTACCTTTCCAGAGCCCTGTGAGCTCCAATAACCATAGAGTGAGAAGAGATACAGGAAATTAAAGAGAAAGGGAGAAAACTGCCATTTTCAGTTGTTTTGTGCACAAGTGATATGTTTGGTTAATGAAATGCTTTGGAGAAACTACTTTGATTTTCATTTAAAACCCTTTCATATTGGGTTTAAGTGTCTATTTCTTTAAAAGTTAAAAAGTTTTGGAAAAGAGGCCTGGATTCTTTCAAACAGGGCAAGCTGGGTCTCTGAAGATCATTTATGTGCATACAGAGGGCAGGTGGCAGACAGAGCAGGCAAGTCTGAATAAATGAAAGTCCACTCTAATTAAAAGCGATCTTTGGAAGCACCTCAAACAAGCTAAAATTACTGTCATGTCTGCTGATGTTTTTTAATCTTTCCTTTTCTCTTGGGTGAGAGGCAAATAGAGGAGAAGAAAAATAAGGCAAGTAACTTGAGAAGACAAATGAAGTTTTCTTTTTTTATATAATTTTTAAGTCAAATAGGCTGGCTGAAGTTGAGATGTGATTACCATACAAATGATCTGAGAAGAACAAAGGCTATAATGGCTTTGATAACTGACCACGGTAGGTAAGGCTTTAATTCCTTAGAGAAGCCCTAGAAAATGAGAAAACAATCAGATTGAAAGGGACTCACTCAAGCTTTGAAAGGAACTCATGGTTACATTTAGTATTTTGTTTTGTTTGCACAATAGGAATAAAATCCTAATTCATTAAATAGGAGCAAATTAACACTTTTCTAAACCACTCTTAAATACCAGGAGTGCTAGACAACTCAACTGATTTGAAAATACCACAGAAAATGCTAGATTTTTTCCTATTATTTCTTCATTAACACTCTCTACTACTCACCTAATTAAATGGTTAAGTGTTCAAATTTCAGGAGTTGACAATCAGGTACAGTCAAGTTTTTGCTAAAAACTCTTTTAAAATTTATAAGAAATCTTTTGTATATTTCAATGTTTGTCTCTACTAGAGAACCACTTAAAGTCTCAAAATAATATCAAAATAGATGGATTAGTTTTATATGTTAAGATGAAAATTTGACTTCATTGCTAATATTGTCTGGATATATAAGAATGGTATTACTACAACCTGAAGAGTCTAAGAAGCTTATTTCTGTTGTAAAATTATTGGTGAGATTGTTTCTTTAGACATAGTGTATGATTTCATGTGACAGACATGCACAATCCTAAATAATTAGTGAAATACACACACATGCTAAACTACATAAATATATTTAAGAATATTGCATCTGTAAGTTCAATTCTATGCAAGAAGATGACAAGGCAAAAGTTATTTTGAAAGTTGTACTTAAATGAATTAACCTTAGAGTCAAAGATCAGGAATTAATGCTTCTAACATGTTAAATTTGACATTCAACATTTTCAGTTGGGTTTGTGTGTATTTTGCAGTTTCAGTAATATATGAAAATGGATAAAGTATTTTCAAATTAAGCAATTGCGAGACTCCTGAAGCACATTTTGAATTATCTTTGAAAATATCTCAATAGTGATTCAGAGTTTTGGGACCTAGGGTTGGAAACAATTAGTACAAGCCTAAAATCCTGAGCTTTCATGTCAGTGTATAAATCCCATAAATCTCTTAATCACTCCTAGAGCAATCTTTCATCTAATTTTCCCAAGAGAGTTATCAAAGCAATTCTCTGAGTTGAATTAGGGCATGTTGGAGTTCTTTGAGGGATAAACTTTATATACTTCTAATAAATCAATATGTATCCCAGGCTTTTCTAATGTAATAACTGTGTTAAATTCATTTCTTCAGAATGTTGTGCTATGACATCCTATCTTGTTACTGTTATCAAAAAAGGCTAAATCATTTTTTTTTAACTGTAAAGGTGAACATGCAAGTAAATAGTAAAGAGTATTTTATAAGACTGTCTCATAGTAAATTTTTCTAGTTTGGTTTTTAATTAATTTTACCTGTTGTCTGTATCAACTAAAGGTATTTTATTACATGAACTGTAATAATTGATGAAGATGCCACTCCCTAACTTCTCAGCAGGCAGGTAAGACATTTGGAAGCATAAAATACATTAATGAATACTGATTTGATTTAAAGAGGCAAAATATCAATCTAATTATAACCCAATTAAAATTTCACTTTCCGGAGGGCCCGGGTTAAAAAAAAAAATTCACTTTCCATACCAATTAGCAGGAAATGATGTCTGTTAAAAAGAATCTTCATATCTCAGTTTGTTCTTCCTATTGTTCTATTTTAGAAAACTAGTAAACTCTGGTTAGCATCTCCTCTCCATAAGCAGGCAAAGTAAAACTAGTCACTTTCTTTTTTTTTTTTTTAAAGATTTTTTTATTTATGCACCTAAGCTGGGGTACAGGCCAGAGGCGTGGGGCGGCGAGACGGTTCACCAGAGACAGAGTGGGGAGCAGAACAGGCAGATCGAGGGAAACACTGCCGAGGGGAGCAGTGGACGAGGCAGGAGAGGTCTGCTGCACCCTGTGGGAATCTCCCCTGCTGGGGTCGAACTCACGTTGCTGCTGCCTACAGCTCCACAGCACAGCGCCCAACCGCTGCACCGCCAGGGAGGCCCAAAACTAGTTACTTCCTTCGAAAGCATTCATACTAGTGATTTTAACCATTTTTGAGTTTTGACTTGTACTTACATTTTCCTCATCATAATAATTTATCAAGAAATCTGTAAATGCCAGTGTCATGCCATTTACTAGCTGGTTGTGAGAACTGTAGTGGCACCTGTCATTTTATTTTGTCCTTATGTTGATCTGTGCAAGCACTAAGATTAATAAATTATTTTAAAGAATTTGTGTTATTGTGGTGAGAACATTTAACATGAAACTAACCTTAAGTTTTAAAATGCACAATAGGTTACTATTTACTGCAGATACAATGTTGTGTAAGTTTTGCCAGTGCCTTTTAGTCCAGAGGGAAGGATTCTGCAAGGGGTGGCACCATCTGGCCTGTGCTTAATGCTCAGGGAAGGCAAAGAGAACTTCAAGAGAGTGGCTTGGAGGATTCCCCATGGGCCAAATGTGCCCTGTATTAAAATTAAGTTCAGCTGAAGGATTCTTTGAATAGCCAGATTCAGTAGCCAAGTTTAGCCTTCTTGCTCAGATAAAATTTAGCTGGATAGAAAAAACTTATGCAATATCTAGTCAATGACCCACATCTCCAAATATGGGGGGACCATTGTGTTAGCAGATTCCTGGTACTATTTCTTCTTACTGAGGCACAATGAAAAGTCTCTGCCATATAGTTAGTTCTTATTTAGTTCTAACCTAGTAAATAATTAGCAGAGATTCTACAAATCCAAGTGGGGAAATTCTAAATAGCTATTTATTCTTGTTTTTTGGAATGTATTTACATAAATACATTGTAATGTGTCCTTCATTCTGTAAATTCATGTTACACACAAAAGTAATCTACACTAAACTGTGGTTGAATGGTAGTTAAACTAAGGTTTTTTGACTCAAGAGGCAAAATATTTGTTTTCCATTCTTTGATGACCAGTTCCCCCAGTTCTAACCAACCATGCCATTAACAGAAACGAAGCAGCATTAAAAGAGTTGATCTCTTTCTTTCCAATTACTAACACTCCTCACCTTATCTATCATGGAGGAGAAATAAAGTACTTTGTCTTCCATTTTAGCTTTGAGAATAAAATTATGGACAGGAAGAATACAAACCAGTCTCAGAACAGAGGTTCCCTTTGGGAGAGAAACATAGGGGTGACTAGGTCCAGAGGAATAGAGAGGTGGTTTCTAATTTGTCTGTAATTTTTATTTCTTTAAAAACAAGCATGACAAAAAAATTGGCCTCTATCATTTCTGGGTGATGACTACACGAATGTGTATCTTATATTTCTCTGTACTTTTCTGTTTATATTAATTCATCCACAGCTAAATGATGAAATGACAGCTGTACATATTAAAGATAATAATAGGGATTAAAAAACAAAGTCATACCATTTAAAAATTTTCAATTATCTCCCACAATAATTATTGGGAAAATATTTAAAAAATAATACCAACTAAAAGTAATGAAAACAGAACATTATGTAGCAGGACTTATGGAATGTGGCCTACGTATTGTCTAGACGTAAAAGCTGACTGTCAATTCAAAACAACTATAAAATCTGAGGCTGGTAAGTAAATGGAATAGTGAGGATGATTATAGAAATTAATGATTTCAAAATTACATCTTAAAAAAATAAAGCAAATGGACAAATGTCTAGAAAATATAATTAATGAAAAATACATAATAAGTGAAATTATAAAGAAAAAAAAGTAATTGTAGATATAACCAGGGAATGAAAATAAACTACTCTACATACTGGTATGACATATTTGAAAACATAGTAAAGGGAATAATTTTTTTGAAAAAATATAATATAAAATCTTTTACCAAGAAGAAATAGGAAACCCAAGTAAAAGTTAACCAAGACAGAAATTAAGGAAGTTATCAAAAAGCTCTTGTCTCAAATAATATTGTGAATGGATTCTTTAAATTAAAGCAATAAATAATTCCTGTGTGCTATAAACTACTCTGGACTATAGAAAAATACAGAAAGTTACCTATGGTCATTTTCCAAAGTCAACAAACCCTGAAATCTACTCATCAAAGATGGTACTAAAATGTATTCTACAGCTCCGTCTCTCTTACAGCAGTGGGACACATAAAAAAACTACAATGTAGAGTTGGCAAACAGAAGAGCAAACAGAATTAAACAATATATAAAATAGTTTATCATGATATCAGCCTGTTAACTTATCACAAGAGAAATAAGAAAAAAACATAAAGCCAGTTCAATAGGTTCTTAATGGTCACTTTCATGAAATTTAATCAGTCTAGAGGAGTGAGACAAATGGAGTCCAAAATACTGTTGATAAAACTGACATTGCAGAATGTGAGTGGGTGATGCAGGCTAGTGACTTTCCTAATACAACAATCCAGTATTAGACAGTTCTTGACTAGTCTCAGTATTAGTGTAAATGACTGCAGAAAATTGAGAACACATTCTCTGTGGTCATCCTTTGCTTTAGAAGAGCTAATACCTCTCAAGCAGTAAAAGAGAACATTCACCTGCAGTTTATTCATACAAATAATACTACTTAGTACTGAAAAGGAATGAACTGCAGCCACAATCATCAAGAATAAACCTCAAAGTCATAATGGTGGCTAAAGAAGTTACTCACAGAAGAATTCACACTATATGCTTCCATTTATAGAAAGTTCAAAAAACAGACAATGCTATATAGTATATTGTCTAGAGATATGTACATTAGAAGGAATTCTGCTTTCACTTTTTATTGAAGTATCATTGGTTTACAGTGCTGTCAGTATTTTGAAAATGTAGGATCTCTCCCCTCAGGTAGTTACTGCAGCACAGGCACCCACCAGTATAGACCACCCATAGGCCACCACCGTAAACCACTGTGCTTTCTCCCCACCTTGTTCTCATCCCTTCCCCTTTCCCCAGGTCCCTCCCCCAGATTCCCCAATTTCTCAGTTCTATACTCAGCTTTCCAGGGTTAGTTTCTAAATCTGGCTTTATTGACTGGAAAGAAACTTTTTAAGTCTAGGAATGATTATGATGCATATGAATCTAAAGTCAGGAGAGTGACTATCTCTGAGAGCAGAGGGGCTCTTTAAAAACAATCACAAACAGGGGCTTTGTAAGGTATAGGCCATATCCAACTTCTTGAGTGATCCATGAATATGCATTTTATATATTCTCTTGTATTCATGATATATTTTAAACAAAAAGAAAAATGGAGACAGGGTCTGAAAACTATGAACTGGAAAATCCTTCTGTCTATCACATCTATATCTTGATTTTTCTAAGCAAAGTGTCACAATTAATTGAACTTTGGAAAGATTATCAGTTGACTCCTTCCCATCTTTTGCCTCATTTTTTTCAAGTATGAAATACTTATTGATTCATCAGAAGCTGCGAAAGTTATGTATCCTTTACCTGGATTCCCTCAGAGGTTATATCTTATAAACCATAGTACACTAAGTACAATGACAACTTTTCCTTTCCTTTTTCTCTCCCATTTACAATAGAAAACATTGTGAATACTACTTCACAGCCTGGAGTTGCGCAGCTGTACAATCTGAACAACCAATGTGACTGTCCTGGTTAGAGATACAGAGTTCTAAGGGTGAGGTTCATATAAAGTACAAGAATAGTTAACTTTTCTCAAATCAACTGACTTTTAAAACCTAAAAGACTAGGTTGGAAAGATATTAGAAGGTATATTGAAGTAATCTAATTATATAACTCTTCTTCAGTAGGAGCTAAATCCTGAAAGTATAAATTCCAGCTTAGTGGCATGGTTACCTAGTAACTACTGGCCTGTAACTGAATACATACACAAAACCATTCGCAATAGGACCTAACAGAAAGAAAGTAATTTTTTAATTAAATATTGAGATGTCATTATGCTCAATAATCAAAATGTTATTAAAAGTAATTTATGGATTTTTATACTATTGGAAAGATGGAGTAGACAAAGTTTTCCCTATTCCTCCTACTAGGCACATCTAAAAATCCTGGATAGTATATAAAAAAGAGACAGAAGAGGAGCCTGAAAAATGGATACAAAAACGCAGATGGTGACAGCTCACAGGATAACTACAAGGACTATATCTGAAGGGAGAATAATGATGTAAGAAAATACATGAATATATTTTTTAAATGCTATACAATGATTTTATCATTAAATGACATAGAATAAACATAAAAAAAGGCTGATAGGCTAGTGTTCTCAGACATAATTATGGCACAACCACTTCAATATGAAATCACTAATATACAAAAGGCCAATTTGATCTCAATTTGAATAAGACACCCAACTTCTGCCAACACAAGATGACATTGTTGTTAGAATTATCAGACAAGGAATTTAAAGCCGTCACTATAAAATGTTTCCAAGCAATTACTAACACACTTGAAACAGGTGAAATAATAGAAAGTATCAACAAAGAAAGAGAAATTGTTAGCAAAGGAACTAAGATTCAAACCTTACACCTTACACAAAAATTAACTCACGGATGAAAGTATAAAATGTAAAATTATTAAAGTTTTAAAATGGGCAAATTTTCAGTCTAGATCTGAGTAAAGACTTCTTATCCTTGACACCTGAAGAGTGGTTCAGAGAAAACAATCAATACACTGGACCTAAAATTTCTCTCTGACTTTGCTCTGCACTGGAAGGGGAGTTGCATGAAAGAGCACCTGACAGCCACCTACATACTCTTCTCCATTAGTGGAGAAATCGTTGTTTGAAGAGAGCATGAACAATTCAAGAATTTGCCTCAGAGATATCCTTCAAGGAGAATGATATCAAAATACTTAAAAGACAAGGTCATCTGTTAAAGGCATTGCAAGGACAGGAAGTCAGAGATAATGGCCTTTCTCCTTCCCTTTAACTGTATAATGCCATCTGGAGAGCTGGAGGGGTTGTTCATCATTTAGGTAGAATTCCCTAAATTGTTGAGTTGCAGGAGTTCTTTAAAGTCCTGTCACCTAAAGGTGAGGAAATCAAGGTCAATGCTGTGACCAGTGGCACTAATGAAATGAAACTGCACCAACAGAAAGACATGTTGCTTCTTTATAACTGGCAATTTCTTAGTTTTTATTTTTTAAGCATGGAACTTTGTTAGTGGAACAGGAGCTATGTGTGTGTGCTGGGGCATGATGTCAACAGCCAGGCTGGCAGTTGAAAACTCTGGCCTTAACCTTCACTTATCACAGTCAGCCAAAGGTGGGAAGAAAGGTCCTTCTCAGTTCTCCCCTAAACAGACACATGGCCCTGCACATGGTCACGTTCTTCTAGATTCCCAAGAACATGTCTGATATTTTCAGTCTCCTGTGGACATCTAATTCCCCACTTTTTCCTTTGTTTCTGTCAGGCTCTTGTTAGCCCCAACTGCTATCACTGCTTCAGGCAATAGTGATATTAACAGATTGCAATTGATTTTTTTTAATAAATTTCCATAAAGTGAGCTCTGAGCTAAATAATGATAAAGAATCCAATAAAAAACAAAATAAACAAACCTCTAGCCAGGCTTACAAAGAAAAAATGGGAGAACACACAAATAAATAGGATCAGAAATGAAAGAGAAAAAATTACAACAGACACAGCAGAAATCAAAAGAATAATCAGAGATTGTTCTGAACAGCTATATGGAAACAAGTTCAACAACTTAGAGGAAATGGACAAATTCCTGAAACTACAAAATCACCCAAAAATAGATAAAGAAGATATAGAACACCTAAACAGGCCAATCTCAAGCAGTGAAATTGAAACAGTAATCAAAACCCTCCCCCAAAACAAGCCCAGGACCAGATGCTTTCATAAACTAATTCTACCAAACATTTAAAAATGAACTAGTCCCTATCTTACACAAACTCTTTCAAAAAATTGAGAAGGAAGGACTATTACCAAACACGTTCTATGAAGCCACTATTACACTAATACCAAAACCAAACAAAGACAACACTAAAAAAGAAAACTACAGACCAATTTCTCTAATGAATACTGACGCAAAAATATTCAACAAAATCTTAGCTAACAGGATCCAACAATGCATCCAAAAGATAAAACACCACAACCGAGTGGGATTTATTCCAGGGACACAAGGATGGTTCAACATTCAAAAATCAATCAACGTAATCCAATACATCAACAAAAAGAAATATACAAACCATATGATCATATCAATAGATGCTGAGAAAGCATTCGACAAAGTGCAACATTCATTTATGATAAAGGCCCTTGAAAAACTTGGGATAGAAGGAACATTCATTAACATAATAAAAGCCATATATGACAAACCCACAGCTAATATTATCCTCAATGGTGAGAAGCTAAATGCCTTTCCCCTAAAATAAGGAATAACACAAGGATGTCCACTCTCACTGTTGATTTTCAATATAATACTGGAAGTCCTAACGAGAGCAATAAGACAAGAAAAAGACATACAAGGAATCCAAATAGGGAAGGAAGAAATTAAACTGTCACTATTTGCAGATGATATGATTATATACATAGAGAATCCTAAAAACTGCATAGAAAAACTACTCGAAACTATAGACCAATTCAGTAATGTAGCAGGATATAAAATCAGTGTACAAAAATCAGTAGCCTTTCTAAATGCAAACACTCAGTCAGAAGAAGAAGAAATTAAAAGAATAATCCCCTTCAAAATCGAAACCAAAAAAATCAAGTACTTGAGAATAAATCTAACGAAAGAGGTAAAGAACTTATACAAATAAAAGTACAAGACACTGTTAAAAGAAATAGAGGAGGACACAAAAAAATGGAAAGGCATCCCCTGCTCATGGATTGGAAGAATTAACATTATCAAAATGGCCATCCTACCAAAAGCAACTTACAGATTCAATGCTATTCCAATAAAAATATCAATGACATTCTTCAAAGAAATAGAATGGATATTGATGAAATTCATATGGAACCACAAAAATCCTCGAATAGCTAAAGCTCCCCTGACTAAAAAGAATATAAATGGAGGGATTACACTCCTTGATTTCAAACTATACTACAAAGTCATAATAATTAAAACAGCATAGTACTGAAACAAAAACAGACACACAGACCAATGGAATCAAATAGAAAACCCAGAAATAAATCCACATATTTATGGACAACAAATCTTTGACAAAGGAGCAAAGAATATGCAATGGAACAAGGTTAGCCTGTTCAATAAATGGTGTTGGGGAAAATGGACTGCTACATGCAAAAAAATGAAGCTAGATTACTACCTCACACCATGCACAAAAACCAACTCAAAATGGATAAAAGACCTGGAGGTAAGACCTCAAACTATAAAATTTTAAGAAGAAAATATAGGCAAAATTCTACATGACATACATCTCAGCAAAATCTTTAAAAACACTTCCCTCAAAGTGAAGGAAGTCAAGAAAAAGATAAACAGCTGGGACTACATCAAACTAAAAGGCTTTTGTACAGCAAAACAGACAATAACCAAAACAAACAGACATCCTACCAATAGGGAGAAAATATTTGCACATAATACAACTGATAAAGGACTGATAACAAAAATCTACAAGGTGCTCACACAACTCAACAAAGTCAACAATCCAGTCAAAAAATGGGCAGAAGAGCTAAAAAGACACTTCTCCAAAGAAGAAAAACAAATGGCCAACAGGTATATGAAAAAATGTTCAACATCACTTATAACCAGGGAAATACAAATCAAAACCACAATGAGATACCACCTCATGCCAGTGAGAATGACGCTCATCAAAAAAACAGGCAACAACAAATGCTGGCAAGGATGTGGAGATAAAGGAACTCTCCTACACTGCTGGTGAGAATGCAAACTGGTCCAACCACTGTGGAAAGCTGTATGGCGTTTCCTCCTCAATCTGCTAAAAATGGAGCTTCCATACAACCCAGCACTACCACTTCTGGGAATCTACCCAAAGGACACAAAAACACTAATCCAAAAGAATACATGCACCTGTATGTTTATTGCAGCATTATATACAATAGCTAAGGTATGGAGACAACCCAGATGCCCCAAAATAGATGATTGGATCAAGAAGATGTGGTACGTATATACAATGGAATACTATGTATATACAATAGCATTCAAAAAAGACAAACACATGCAATTTGCAGCAACATGGATGGAGGGAAGCCGAAGGGATTATGATCAGTGAAATAAGCCAGAAAGAAAGAGAAAAATATCGAATGGTTTCACTTATAACAGGAATATTGGGGGACCTAATAAGAATTTGACATTCAGGGCCTCCCTGGTGGCGCAGCCTTTGAGCACTGCGCTGTGGAGCTGTCGGCAGCGCGCAATGCGAGTTCGACGCCCAGCCGGGGAGAATCCCACATGGTGTGGCAGACCTCTCCTGCCTCGCCCGCTGCTCCCCTCAGCAGTGTATTTCTGATCTGCCTGTTCTGCTCCCCACTCTGTCTCTGGTGAACCCTCTCGCTGCCCCACACCTCTAGCCTGTACCCCAGCTTGTATGTATAAATAAATAAATCTTTAAAAAAAAGAATTTGACATTCAACAGGGGAGAGAGAGTAAAGGCTCAAAAGGGAGAAGAAAGGAGCATAAGGGACTATGGTGATGGTGATGGCTTCATGGGTGAACTGGTGATGGGTAACCTATGGGGAGCACACAATAATGTAAAAGATATGAATAACAAAAATAAAAAAATAAAATATTTAAAATAAATAAAAAGAATCCAATAAAGACAAGCTCTAAAAATGAGGCTTCTCTAAGAATTTTCAAACAAGTCAATTACTGACAATTCTCTGGGGGTTGGTGCTTTATGGAGGACGCCAAGCCTGTTGTCTCCTGTAGTCACTGCCAGGCTACAGCTTCCACAGCTACTGTGGTGGTTGTAAGGCTGTTGTTCTTGGGGGCTACAGTAGAGCTGGAAATATGGGGATAGGAATTAGATAGATTGAAGGTCGCAGTTTTACAGATATTCAGTTGGTTTTTTTTACATAGTGCATAAATAACTAAAGGAGGACTGTAAGGTTTTGGTTAATAACTAAAGTTCTGAAAAGGCTGTTTCATGTTTTTTGCTAGTGTTCTCATTACTTAATTGGAAGAGCATGTTTTTGGAAGTCCTCACTCCACCATTCCAGACAGGCTTCTCCTGAGCTCTGTATTGTATCTTATGTTACTGATGCACTACTATTTGAAAATCAGAATTGCTGTGAGAGCTCCCTGGCTTCAACCACTCAGGAAGTCATCTTGCTGAGAATATTCTGCTCTTCTTACTTGATGCTCAATTTTCCTCATGTCTCTTCTCTTAATATAGCTATAAATGATGAATAAATGAAACATGTTCTGCCAGGATACAGGGAATGGATGCTAAATCAGTTAACCAGAAACTCCAAAGGAGGAAACCCATCAGCTCTTCAGCTACCAAAAAAAAAAAAAAAAAAAAAAAGGAAAAGATTCAATTGTTAATCACTTTCAATTAAGAATTTTCTTCAAAGAGCATTTGAAGTGAAAATACTGTTCTTCTAAAAATAGCATTGCAAGATCCCATTTGTCAGAGTGAAGGCAAAGTTTTTGCTTTTGATATTTCCTTATTTTAAAAATCAGTGCTTCTGTGTATTTTTCTTAAAATAGCAAGATATTAAGATAAGATTTTGACTTTTGGTCTTTTATACAACACAATTAAACAAATATTTATTAAAGACTGGCTGGACTTAAGGGAACTGATTATATTAAATGTAGTAGTAGTAATTTAGCAATGTTTTAATAGAAAGATTATTTGGTAGCAGTTTCTGTGATTTACAACAGCTTGCCTTTCTACAAAGTTAGGAAATAGTGGATGCTGTATATCAGACTAGGTATCATGGTTCATATTACATAAGAGACTTCCTTTTAACACACTAACAGTTAAAGGAGGTGATATAATTGTCTAAAGTAATGCTACAGAACAACTAAATACAGACCATTATAATTTAAAATGTCATTAATCTCACAAGGATGAGTATAATATTTTCTTTACTGTCTTTATATTTAGAAAAAATGCTTGTAGAGAAAGTTAATTGAAAAAGTAAATTCTCAGGAATAAACTATATAAGCCTGTATAAATCATTAATATACTAATTGAAATTATTATTTATCCATTAAGCAGATCAGAAAAATTCTGAGTGTGTTTCAGAAAAGAAACACTTTAATAACTTGTATTTAGGTATGTGACTGGCCATTCACTCTTCTGATACACATTTATTTAATGCCAACTAGATGCTGGACTTGTAATATAACTCTGAATAGACATGAACTTCATGGCATATAATAGAAGATCAACTTTACTCTTTACCCCACCTTCCCTAAAGGCAACAGAAATCAAGCAGATGCAAACTGAAATAATATAAAGAAACGAAAAGAGGGTGAGATAAAAAAAAATCCTTGGAGTGAAAAGTATCCACTGCAAACAATGCAGTCATGGAAAGTGGAGTTTTCATGGATTTGGCATCTTCATGGATGAGAAATGCTAGCTGATTGAAGACCAGCTATATTAACTATATTAACTAGGCAGGGAACATCCTGATCAAAAGTCCTGAGGCTGAAGAAGACCTGGGTTCTTCCATGAACTGACAAATGAACATCAACAGTGTAAGAAACTGGTGGGAGAAACTGGTGGGAGAAAGAGTGAAGTGCAAATAAGATAAAATTGGGGAGAGAGGCCAGGTCTAGATCAAGCAAGGCTCCTAGGTCATAGTATCAATGAAGGTCAGAGTTTTCCTCCAGAAAATATTGCTTACTTTTATTCAGCAAATAAAGTGGGAATATTTAGGTTTAAATGGAATGGAAAATTCTTAGAGGTTGATTCCTTTTCAACTAATACAAAAATAGGCTTCCAAAAATATCTTTGTCAAAGATGTGGATACATTTGCAATATCTCTTTTGGTAACTAGAAGCATTTCCACATTATCTGTGGTAGCTCAATGGACTACCAAGTCAGATTCTCTGAGCTAAAACATAACTTGGATAGTTTCACAATGAGATAGGCAGTTTTAGGCTGAAAATCAAGGTCTCAATAGCAATAATGGCTAATACTTATTGAGTATTTACTGTAAGTCAAGCACTGTGATCAGTCCCCTACAGGAATAACTCATTCATAACCCCATGTGACTACTATTATCCTCATTTCAAACATGTTGAAACAAAGCCAGAAAGAGATCTTGTAGGGTTTTGATCATGAGACACCTTTGGAAGATTTAACACAGAGTGACATGACCTAAGTTGTGTTTGAAAAGACTATGTGGCTCCTTGATAAAATATTCTGCATCCAGCAAGGGGAGAAGCAGGGGGATGAATTAGGAGGTTATTGCACTAATCCAGATGGGTGGTGAAGATGGCGCAGATGGAGGTAGTAGCACTAGAGGTGATGGGGAATTGGTATGACAGGATGTGGTTTAAAGACACAGCTGTTAGAATGTGTTATGAAGCAGAAGCAGAAAAAGAATTCAAGTATAACACTATTTTTTTTCTTTACCAAAGCACATGAAAGAAATGAATTTCCATTAACTACAGGAGGACAGGGCTTTGGGAAGAAAGTAAAAAAAATCTCAGTTTTGGACTCCTGGACTCAGAAGTCTAGAGGTAGCTCAACATGTAGGGCTCTACGGTAGAGGGCTGGAGATAGAAATGTGAACATCATCAGAATATAGGAGGCATTTAAAATCATGAAATTGATGTGATCAAAGAGAAGAGGTTATAGATGGAAAAGAAGAGATTAAAGGATTAGAGGGACCCTCCTCTAGCACTCTGGGAGATGAAGAGAGACAGGAGAACAAGCCCTTGAGAAAGTGGTAACACATTGAGAACCAAACATCTTTGCACATTGCTCAGGCCTCTGTGGTCTGTTAAGGTGCTAGGTCATTGTATCCTCATACTTGCAAAATATAAGCCCTCTCTGGAAATAAAAAAGAGTACCTTCCAAATAAGAAAATGAGAATAGCTCACTTTTACTGGGTGCTTATGTATACCAGGAATCATGCTAAACAAACATAGGAATTTGGACCTACCTTCATCTTTGCTTTATATGTGAGAAATGTATTAAATGTATCACTTTATATATGAGAAAGGGATTAAAACCACTTTTGGAAAAAATAAAGACCATTCTTGGGGTCAGACTACTAATGTGGTAAAACATGGATGCAAATTCAGGCAATTGGCCTTCTGAGCCTGAGAAAGTTGACACTTAACTGACACTAAAATGAACACATACCTATCAGGATCACGTTTTTAATGTCCGGATGAATTGGGTTCTACCATTTACTCATAATTGTTTGGACTGTGGACATGTGGCTAACTTGGAACTTTAATCTTACATCTGTAAACAGGTCAACTCTAGCCTGCATGGCTTGGAAGCATCTAACAAATACAATCTCTTATTATTCCTGAGCATGAGCTTTGCCTTCTCCCATCTCACCAAAACACAATCACTTTTCAAGTCTCATTGTCAATCTTCTGACTGTGTCTTGATTATGTCTATGTTTCCCCACATTATTTCAAGTTACTACTTCAGTTTTCTCCTGATTCCCCCACTTCTCTCTGTCTCTCTTTCCCTCAAGTCTGTTAACACAGTAGCCAGAGAGATCTTCTAAAATGCAGATCAGATTATGTTACCCACACTGGTTCAAATCCTCGAATTACTCCCTGCCACCCTCAGGAGAGACCAGTTTGGAGGTTACTTCTTAAAGCTTTTCCTAACCCAGGCTGTGATAGGCTCTTTCTGTACTTTCCACAAGATAACACTTTGGGAGATGACCTGACACTGTTAATTTACAAGCTGGAACTACTTCACTCTTTCTGCATGCTCTCTAGACTAAACTCAATCTCTACAAAGGCAGGAGAATCTGATCACATACCAGTGAATCTCCTGGGTCTAGTGCACAGCATGACAGGGAGTAAATATTTCTGTAAGAATGACACAGAGTTAAATGTTGCTGATTAAGTAATACAAAACATTGCTGGATGAGGGACACAATACTGTTGAAAGAATTTTAACAAATGAATGAGCGGGAATGTGACAAGGCATAGACCATAAAATTTAGTCTGCAAAAGGCAGAAGTCTCAGCATTTGAGGATAGAAAACTAGTGACGCTTCTCAACCAGTGCTGAAATTACAATGATAAAGCATAAGAGAGAAGAAAATACGGTCTGTACTGAAGAATCAGGAGTAAATATTACTTAAAGGATTTGTGATCCTAAGGCTGGGTTAGAAATGAGCTATTTAGGACCCATATTTCTGCCTTGTTTGCTCATTTTGTTCTGGATCTCTGAGTTTAAAAGGCAGCATAGCCAAGTGGGTATAATCCTTGGTCTCAAGACAGGCAGCTTAGCACCTCCTAGACACTCTCCCTTCACACAGGTATTTCGGCATCATACCCCTTGGTGACATTGAAAACTGTCACCCTACTCCAAGGAAAAGAGAAAGAGAAAGAGAAAGCCCTAATGAGCAGCTTTAGAGAACGCTGGGAAATGGTGGTTGTGATGACATTGGAGAACTGGAAATGAATGACACACCTGCTTCCATAAATTTACAGGGAACACTTTAGGTCTGTGGACAAGCACACCCTTGTGGAAGCTAGGCTACATTGAGGAATTCTGTATGTTTCTGACCAATCTGCATGTTTCTAGCTTTTCCACCTGTGCTTCCATTAGAGTTGAGCATGATTTGGGGTTTATCTCAAAGCATGGTACAAAGATCAGCAGCACTGGGATTATCTAGGAAGTCATTAGAAATGCAGAAGCAGCATTTTGACAAGATGCTTAAGTGACTGGTATGCATGTTAAATTTTATTGTTTTTGAGAACTATCAAGGAAGAACAAGACATCAAAGTGGTCCTTGGACCAGCAGCATCAATATTATCTGGGAACCTGTTATCAGTAGAAATCCAAATCCTTAGCACCTCCTGAATCAGCCGTACTGGGGTGAAGCCCAATAATCTGTTATAACCGTTCTTCCAGTTGATGCTGATACTCGAGAACATTTGAGAACCCCCAAACCAGGCAGAATACCAGTAATCAATTGAGGGACTACGGACTGTGGCATGGACATACATAGCAGGCAGAAAAGGAGGCTGGATATCCTGCCAGCTGCAGTTCATTAGCTGTAACCTTGGGGAAAGAATGTCCTAAGTAACTAGGTCTAGTTTCCTTAGCTGCAAAGAGAAAGGATACATGTTCCTTGGAGTAAAAGTTCTTAAAATACGGTTTATAGGAATGCAGGTGTTTATTGAAGGATCTCTCAGCAGTTAAGCTATTTCAGAGATAAAACTAATAACATGCATAATAAAAATAATAGGTGAAAATACATCTTGCTTAAATATATTAGATGATTTTGAAATGCTACAAAACTGTGGTTAAACATCACCACACATGTGATATGAGAGTAGCCAAATATGGTGGTTAGTTCATCTAAGCTAACTTTTAGTTAATAGGGTACAGATAACTTCTCTAACGAATTTTCGTATCTTTTACTATTTACATTTGTGTAATTTCCCATTTTTATCTGTTGTGATTATACTACATTATAATCACAATTTGTAAAAAATGATTCAATGTCTTATAGATGTGTCATTGATGTATAAAGGTACCAATGCAATAACTGCATAAATGCTACTTCAGAGTACTCCTGTGAATGTAATGAATAACATTTTGTGTGAACATACGATTTGAACCTAATTATAAGGGACAAGGGAATTTACATAAGAAATTTTTTTCAGGCTAGAGAATATCTGTAAAAATAAACTAAAACTGTGAATATAAACTATTAAGACAATCTAGATATTTTCTTAGGTTTTGCCATCTTGTTTGCTAATTACTTTGAGAATAGCCCTTTTATTTATATCTTTCCTAACGATCAAAATAAGCAAATGTCATACACTATCCAAGGAACTTATAAATATATCAATGCTTTGTAATTGCTGGGTGATAAAGAGGAAAAAAAGTCTCATTTGATTCCTTTTTGGCAGTATTAGACAATAGCACAATCTCAGCAACACACAATGTAGAACACCAGCTACAAGTGTGTGAGTGCTAAGTTGGATATAAGTACTAAGAAACAAAATGAGAATCTGTGTGTGCACATACTTAGTGCATTGACGACCAAGTACTGGTGAGTTTTATTCTTTCCGCCTGCCATTCATGCCATATAAGAAATTTTTCATGTACCCAACGCTCATTTTGCTTGCCAAATGTAGACTAGAAAAGGGATGCTGTGGTCAGTGGGATGGAATAGAAGCAAAGTAATTGCCAAAGGGAACAAAGAGTGCCAGCTGCATATTGCTTCATTCATGGGACACATTCAACCATGTGCCTCCTAATCTTGTTTAATCATTGATGGTAAAACAACAATTGTGAACATGATTAAAACATGGCCACTGAATGAATGCATGTTCAGAAGGGGAATAAATGAGCAATTCACTGGGTAATGTTTCTCCATGTGAAACCATCCTGGTTATCTATGGCAAATGTGCTTGTGTGAATTTTTGTTATATTTGCTGGAATATAATTTACATGCTATCCCATAGTTGCAATCATGATACAGAACATTTCCATCACTTCCAAAATGCCCCTCTGCCCCTTTGTACTCAATTCTTCCATTTCATCTCCTCATTCTCATCCTGAGGACCACCACTAAGCTCTTTTTTGACCCTAGCTTTGATTTTTCCAGAATGTCATACAGTATGCAATTTTGGGTCCTGGCTTCTTTCTTCTCAATTATATGGGAACAACTGGGTAAAGGATGAGATTAAACACTTTAAAAAAGGCAGCAGGGTTTTGTTTTGTTTTTAATTTCATGTGGTATGCCCAAGAGTAGAATCTCAGTAGTATACTGTATCTTTAGGACCCAAGTGCATTACTTCACAGCCAAAACACTAGTATTTACCAAGATCAAACTATGAAACAGATACCTTGACTGGCAAAAGTCTGACTCTTCCATGAATTAGTGGTTTCACTTTTTTTGAGAAATAAATCATGATCTTATTGACTCATGAACACACACACACTAATGTTGCAATAGAGTAGGAAGAATGTTTTTCAGATCCGCAAAACAGCCAGTGAGTGGTTAAAGAATCCATTATTTAGCTTTTTCAAATTACTTATTCAAATTCTATAGCATTTGATTCTGATATGCATGTGATGGTACTATGAGTGGTCTTCAGTGAGAATCCTGGACATAATTTCTTGGTTTATCCATGCTCAATGAAGAGATCTAAAGCTCTTTATTAAAACAATCACTAGCCACAATTTTTACCTTTATTTCATATTCATATTTTGTCCATCGTTTATAAAACTTGCCCTTTTGTTCAGTTTTTTCTTAATTTATTTTTGTACCATCAAGACTATTTTTATTTTCCTGTGTGGCACAGAAATTTGGTATAATTAGCATGGCCTACTGTGTCTTTCAAAGAAACCACGTTTCTTTATAGTTTGAGGCTGCTTTCCTATGTCTGTTTTTCCTGTGGGCTTAAATAAATAAAAACTCTCAGCTGAGAGTTTCAGGAAACCACCCAACTACTGGCTGATCCAATCAGCTGCCATGAGAAATTGAATAGGCAAATAATTTTTGTAGAAAAACACCTGCATATCTGGGTTCCCAGCAGCCCCTGTTGATTAATATGCATGTAACCCAGAACTGCCTGTTGCTGGTTAATAAGGATTTAAAATGCACTTGGCTCATTTTCAAGTAAATGCCTAGTACAGCAATAAATGGGCCAGGTAGGATGCTCATTTTATAGCAAATCAACTTTCACTTTCGTGTTCAATGTGTATTTTTTTCTTTACTTTGGGAAACACAGTGATTTCACTTAGTAGCTCAGAATGGACTATAACGTAAAGAAAACCATCTGGTGAACTAGAATATTTTACAGAATATTCTTTTTTTTTTAAAGTAGGGGAGGTGGCTCCTTCCAAACAACAGCTGAACACCCAAATATAAGAAAAACACAAGCAGTTGGTCAGGTTGTCCTGTGAATGGTCTCTCCTTTTTGTGTGGAGTACTTAGAAAGTTCAAAGTGTATATGAATCATTTCATTTTGGCATCTATAAGAACTTGGAGGTTGGTAGCAACAATAGTTACTAGATTCTGAGTTGGAGAGATTGAGACTAAACATCAATGTCCCAATCAAAACCTTCCAAGTAGGTAGAAGTCAAGGTCCAAAGTCAAATTTAATATAAATCTCTTCCTTTGCTTGGGCCTCTGCCTTCATGAGCTGTTCTTTTTTGGTAGTGCTCATTCTGTAGAATATTCATTCTGTTGGAATGTTTGTTCTCTTTGCCAAACAAAAACTTTACCATAGGACCTTTTAATTGAAATAAAATCAGTTATATTTTGAAAAACAAGTCTCTAGGAGTCTCCCTGAAGAAAATCTTCAGGAATTAATTACCAGTCACACCAGTGTCTGAAAAGTAGCAAGTGCAAACTAGATGTTACCTGCAGGAAGGGTTACCAAATAAAACGAAGAAATATTTAATAGTTTAATCTGACATATGATATGGCAGCCCCTAAGAAAACATAGTTACTGTGATGATTTTACTTTAATAAATTATTATTTTTGTAGCTAAGAAAACCATTTACAATCTGTCATTAAAACCTTATATTAACATGAGACAATACTAATAGATCTTGGTTCAAACCCATGTGAATTTGGGGTTTTATATAAATGTTTTCCATAGTTGAGGAAAACATACTCAATTTCATTTGTTTAATTTAATCTCCAAAACAACTTTAAGAGATAAACTGCATTACTCTTGACTCTTGAACTGCAAGGACATTAGGAGTAGCAACGCCCTTACAATCAGAAATCCAGGTATTAATTCTGATACTCCAAAAATTTAACTATGGTCACACCTTGGTATCCACAGGTGGGGATTTCAGGATCCCCCACCATACCAATACCAATACCCTCCCATCCCCACAATATCAAGATCTGTGGGTGCTCAAGTTCCTTATAGTTAACCATTCATATTTGTGAGTTCCACATTCTCAGATTCAAACAACTGCTTCTGTTAGTTGAATCTGTGAATGCAGAACCCCAGTAGAAAAAAATCTATACACTATACACATAGGATAGCACAATTCAAATCAGTGTTGTTCAAGTATCGAATGTATCTCCATCTCACATATGAGGGAAGTTAAGACAGAGACAGTGTTAGTCACTTGGCAATTTTGCTTAGCTTTAACCTGTTCTTCCCAACCCTGCTTCAAGGGTGTTCTTCTATGGCTCCTTTTATACAGGTCAGTTAGTACTTATACACATATACTTTAGTTTCTCTGAACTCAAGCTAGCATACATGATATAGTGAAGGCAAAAAAATGAACAAAAGCTGTCAGTATTTAGTCCAAAAATTAAGTGGGTTCATTAAATAATATGACAGGAGAGGATGAGAGCAATAAAATATTTTATAGATAAGATTCTTGTCTTTATACCACTTCAGTCTCTCATGTAAAACCATACTTTTATAATTGCTAGTGACAGTTTTCACATCTCTAATACTATAAATTCAGACATTTTATTTTTAGATTGAAACCTCCTTTCCTTCCGATTCTTTCTATTCTTCCCAAGAACTCAGTCCTTTGTTCCATATTGAGATCTACAATTCTTTCTGGTTCCCCTCTCAGCTTTTTTTTCTGCCTTAATTACTTTCACTATTCACTGTCAAGCTTAAAATTTGTCTTTATTCAATCAATATCTTGCAAATGTTCTTAACCTCTTTGACCTCCTGTTCTTTTCTTACACTTGACTGATTAAAACTCCATCCACATTTGAATGAATCCCAGAGTTGATCTCCACCAGACCCAGATTACTAAGAAGTGCTGAATACAACTGTTCAAACTGGACTAATATTACCATATGGTCACTGATCTCAAAGAGCTTGTATATTTTCTCCAACAATTCTATATTCTATTCTTAATCAGTTCATGCTCATTTTCCATGCTATTTACATCAAGCATTCTCTACTCTTGACAAGATTTCAATTTCCCATTTAATCATTGTCTTATCCACTTTCCTCTCCTGGATTGCACTGTATCAGTTGGAGTCCCTTAAAATCAAAGCCTGAGGCTTTGATTGCTAATACTTTACAAGGAAGTGCAATCCCAGGACAGCGGTGTGAGTGGTCAGGGAAGGATAGAAAAGAAAATATAAGATGAATCACTCAGCTGCCCCTCTTTCATAAGATGAAAAGAGACATAGCCAGCCCCTCCCCTCAAGTGCGTTATCCCTTGAAAGGCTATACAGAATACAGTAAGTCAGTCCTCTTTGCTGTTGTCAATAAATTCTTGCCTTGGCTTTAAAGTGAAATAACATATAATGAAACCAATTTTACCATAGGCTAATTTATAGAAGAGTTAATTGTGTAATTTTTACCACAAAAACATTGCTAAGACCTCGTCACTTTTAATGTTAAACAATGGTTTGTATTCATTCATATTCCTTCTGGCTTCTTCCAGTTCAGGGTTGAATGTAGCTGGAGCCATCCAAGACCTTCAGAGTACAGGGGAGGGACAACATTGGACAAGACACCTTTTCATCACAGAGTGCACACTTTGACTGGGACAAAGGCGATTGAATGTCAGTTAGTGAAACTGACTTTGAATGAAATGACACTAAGGACCTACTGTACAAGTATTTCAGAATAGTACAGAGGAAAATAGCATGGGACACGAGAAGGGAAATTTCCAATGGTTCCTGCTAATCTCTTATCTTTCACTAGCCAAAAGTTTTCCTGTAGCTGGTTATCCCCTCTATTTTTCTCCCTTGTGACACTTCGCACATTATCTCCTTTATTAAAGTTTTCTTTTTGGGGACTCTCTTTACACATGCTTTGGCTGTTTGAAGTTTCCCACAGAGCATTAATATCCTGTCAATCTTCATGGCTATTTATCTCTACATAATTTATTTTGGTAGTTTCTCTTGTTATGTCTTCAAGTTCACTAGTGTTTCCTAATACATTGTGTATTTTATAATTATTTTCCTACCCTTTGTATTTTTCATCTCAAACATTATAGTTTTATCTCCAGAAGTTTGATTTAGTTTTTAATAAGTCCCTAATTAAAATGTCCAATCTTTCCTTTAGCTTCTTGAATATATATAGAATAGCTAAGTAACTATTTTAATGTCCTTATTTGGATAGCCTATCATTCGTGTTATTTCTAGGTGAGTCGTAATATTTTTCTTGTCTTTCTGGTTACATTTTCCTGTTCTTTTTGCAAGCTTGATCACTTTTGAATGGATGCCAGACATTGTGAATTTTGGTTTGCTGGATGGTGGGTCTTTCTTTTTCTCCAGAAAATTACTCTCAGTCCTTTTTGAAACTTGATTAAGTCACTTTGAAACAATATGACCCTTACTAGGCTTGCTTTGAAGCTTTCTTAGAAAGGCCTAGAGCAATGTGCGGTTTAGGGTTAATTTCCCCACTGTAACTGAAGCTTTTAGTTTCTCATATGTCCTCACATATCCCTGTCCCTCAAAAGGATATAAAAGATACAATAGGACTGAGTTAGGTACCTGTGTTTAGAGTCCCCAAATCCCCTGAGGTTCTGTAATTTGTTGTACTCACAGTTAAGATTTGTTACAAAAAGAAAACAAAACACCATAGGGCCTCCCTGGTGGTGCAGTGGTTAAGCGCTGCACTGTGGAGCTGTTGGCAGTGGCGACGCTAGTTCGACACCCAGCCTGGAAGATTCCCACATGGCGCGGCAGACCTCTCCTGCCTTGCCCACTGCTCCCCTCAGCAGTGTATTTCCATCGATCCGCCTGTTCTGCTCCCTACTCTGTCTCTGGTGAACCCTCTCACCGCCCCACGCCTCTGGCCTGTACCCCAGCATTGTATGCATAAATAAATAAATCTTAAATAAAAAACAACATAGAAATCAAAATCAACAAAGGGAAAAATATAAATGGAGGCAAGTGTGGAGGAAAGTAGGTACCAGCTTCCATGGGTCTTCCCTGTGGAGTCCACAGTATAGCTTCATTCTCCCATGAGTAAGTCATGAGAACACACATGAAATGTCCATGAGGGGACAACAAATACTAACCTAAATACCAGGGATTTTTTGGGGACTGATCACATATGCAGCCTTTGCCTGGTGTGTACAAGATTCCAGACCTTCGGAGGGAAAGCACATGTCCAGCAAAAACAACATTAATTGTTGAGTAGTTCAGGCACAATGAGCCATTATTATCAGGAATAGTTACAAACGTCATACAATCACAGGGCCCACTTGTAAACTGACCTTTTAAGGATAAATAGTCTCAGGACTGCTAAATTAACTGCTCTGCACAGTGCTGATTCCTTAAGTAATTGTAGCATCCTATATTCTATTACAAACCGACTTGTTCAAACTGCCTGTCTTCCACAGACAGTAAACTCTGTGAAAGAAGAAGAAACTATATTGTTTCTCCTGTGCCTACCAAAAAGTGTAGCATGAAGTTGATGCTCAATAAGTTCTTGTAAAATGAAGACAAGGGGTTAATATTGTGAGGATATATAGCATACTTAAATTTATAAAGAAAAATGGGCAAACAACATAAACAAATATTTCTTAATAAGTGCATAAATCTAAGTTTTAAACCTGAGAGATTTTTTTCATGTACCAAAGTGACAAAAATTAAAACTTTTAATAAACTTAAGAATGTGATTAAATAGTGGTTATTATACATTCCTGACAATAATTTGTAAGTTATATAAATGAACAATTAAGTTATGTATGTCAAGTTTTAAAATGTTTATAATCATATCTCAGATAATTCCACTCCTAGTAGTGTATCATGAGAAACCAATAATGAGATAAAAAGACAATAAATAAAGATGCTAATTACAGCATTATTTATAATGACAAATATTTACAAATGCCATAAATGTCCAATGGTAGGGGAAGGTTAAATAAATTATGGGATATAAATACAATGATATTAAGAAGTAACTGGATTGTTTTCCATAAATATTTTATGACATGGAAAAAACACTCATAAATATAATTAACTAAAAATTCAGGATATCAAAGTGTTTATATCATTTGATTCAAATTCTATCAATGTATGTGGATTTTTATATATATATATATATGGTTTATTTAAAAATATAATACATTTGGGTTACATATGCTGAAATATTAATAATAACTACTCCTGAAGTGTGTGTTTATGTGTTCACTGCTTTTTCTATTCTTTTTTGTATGTGATTTGTAAAGTACATATTTTGTAAATAGGTTACACACATTTACAAACATATATATCTATACAAATGACTATCTTTCCTAATTTGCTTCATTATTTGATCTTTGGACAATAACTGCTGATGAGAGGATATTAGACATTGTATGTGAAGAGAAATAAATTAAACTTGTAAACATCAGAGGCCAATTCTTATGAGAACATTGGGGGAAATTCACTGGTTCTTAGCTGATACTAACCTGGTACTACTTACTATTATTAATATATTTTATTTAAAAATATGCTTCTGACAGTGTAATTGTTTCATATCAGTAATTACTTTTTCACTTCTGCTTTTTACTCATTTTTTTATGATCTTAGAGTTATTTATGTCTATTTCTGAAGTTTGGTGTATTCACAAAATATTTTATATTGCCTTTCAAATTTTTATTTTGCTATCATTCCTATTTTAAAATTTAAAGTATTTGCTTTAAAAATATGTGTGACATATGCAATCATCAAAGGTTAATTAAATTTCTCCAATATGGAAATCTGAATATTCTGAATATTTACATAGGATTAAAGGATTTGGGGACACATACCTACAGACTTGTAATTTTGGCTCTAAAATCCTCATAGGGAAGGCTATCTAATTTGATATCAAATGATTTATTAAACAGAATTTTCCTGACAAGTTGTATTCTCTGCAACATCTATCATTTTTTCTATTTGATTATAATGTTTGTATTTCATTCAAACTAATATATGCAATAGACGTTTTGATTAGCAGAGTTGGGGTGCTAAATTATCTCTAAAACCAGGCTTCCTTTCATCGTGTTTTATGTTCCTCCTAAAGCAAATTCTGAGTCAAGGAGTGGGGAACAAGCAACTTAGTTTGGAGGTAACTGCAGGAGACATGGAAAAGAATGGGGAGTAAGACAAGGAAGGAAGAATGCTAATAAAGCAGGTATTAGTGATCAGACTACTTCTGAAGGCAATCAGAGTTCATTCTTGCTGGACACCCTCTGATAGACTATGGAATATGCTTCAGAAATGTCCTACTTAAGGACGGAAAGCTGGAGTATGAATTCTATTTATCCATCAATACTCGTGCATCATTTCTTGAAGGTCATCTCAGGGACATTAACTTTTAGACATGTCCAGACATTCTCATGGGCAGCCCACACCTTCCCACAGGCAGAGAGGAGTGAAAGATGGTCTAAATATGCACTCTGTGTAGAGCAAGATGTGGTGAGGGAGAGGTGATCACATTTTGGCTACTTTTCTTTTTTTTTATTATTTTTTTATTACGATCAGATTTTTAATGCCTCTACAGCAAGGATTGATTGTATCTTACTATTCCCAATGTCTAACACATGTAATATGCTTAATAATATTATAGGTGATTAATAACATTATAGTGATTCACACTTTTTTTATATTTCAAAAATCCTAAACAGTAGCTATACTGCCATTTTTTAGTTGAGCTACTTTTCTTGGCCAAGATTGCAAAATCGTACCAGAGGAAAAACCATTCAAATGCATTAAATTTGGCAAAACTTTCCATTGGATCATATACCTTACTCATCACCAGAGAAGTCACTGGGAGTTAAATATTGTAAGTGTAATGAACATGAGAAAACCTGTCATCAGAAAGCATGCCCCATGCAGCATCAGAAAATTCATTCAGGGGAGAAGATCTATACATGTACTGAATGCAATAAAATGTTCAATCAGAACACTTTCCTCATGGAATACAGGAGAACTCATTTTGGAGAGAAGCTTTATAAATGAAGTGAGTGTCAGAAAACTTTCTGCAAGCAAGCACACCTTAGGAATATAGCAGGATTTACATGGGAGAAAAACCTTGCAGAGACTTTAAGACCCAAAGTCACTGGCTTTGACTCCTGTGATGTTGAACCAGTTACATAACCTCCCCAAACCTGTCTTCTCATCCAGTCTAAAGTTTTTTCATAAAAAGTATCTGAAACTTAGAAATAGGCAAAGGAATACAAAATGTTTAAGTGCAGGGTTGCATTTGATTTTCTACTGACTGTGCTGTTTTACAAGTCTGTAGAGCAGAGGTTAATTTGTGTATTTAATCCTGCAGAGAAGCAAATTATATTTTTCTGGTAGAACTGATCACCCCACAGGCAGCAGTAACATCTCTCTTATTCATTACCCTATTTTTTTTTAACCTCATTCAGAAATCCTAACATTACCTATAAGCATATGACTTTAAAAAAGCTCTTTAGACTGGCTTTAGTATCTCAATGGCTCTCATTAATTACTGGATTATAGAATATTTGACACATACTCATTTTACATTTATAGGAAAATAATGGTTTTTGCCATTTTAAAACCGATACTTGAGCAGTTTTAAAATCTAGTTTTAGCTGTGAAACTCTCATGTCTAAGCTGACTCAGACTGAACATTTGTAAAACACACGAGAGAGCATGGAGTGGGACACAGCCATGCCTGCCTCCACGCCCCTCAAGGCGAGTGTCTTGTCCGATGCTCTGAGTTGAGTGTTCCAAGTACTCTCCTAAGTGATCCCCAGGTCCCTTCTTGTTTTATTTTCTTCCAAATTCCTCTTTTACAGAAGAGAAAACTGGAAACCAACAAAGACCGGCCAAATAAGAACAAAAGTAATTGAGCACTCACTGTAAAAGGGAATCAGTCCCCATCTCCTGCATTTGGTAGAGACAATAGACATGCAGAATTTGGGAAAATTTCATAGTGGAGAAAAGGAAGGTTTCTGCTGTGCTAGAGTTGGAAAAGTTGAAGGTTGGAAAACTAGAAGCAGGACATCTTCTGTGATTGGTCTGGTCCACATAAGACTTACTCTAACTGATTCTAAGTTGGAAGCTTGGGTCAAATATAGGAGTTTTCAGTTATAGATTAAGTATGGAATATTTGATATTGATTGCTACAGAAATTGTGGTTTGGTTTCCTGGCTTGGTTGCTGCAGATTGTGGGGATCAGAGTTCTATTTTTATATATGCTCTAACCCATTTGTTTATTTAGTCTATTAATACTGAGGCATAAGTATATTAAGTTGCTGGAGGTCCCATGCATAGTGGCAAAGGTAAGACTCCATATCTCCCATCAATTCCAGTTTTATTTTCACTGTAATGAGCTGAAGTTCCTTTGGTTAGGAAGTTAACATAAATCTCTGAGGCCCAGGCCAACTGCCAGCAAATAGCAACAACCTAGAGAGCTCAATGGGAGAATTGGAGGGGGCAGCTCTGAATGGATGTGAGAAATCTCAAGTCCTTTGGGACTTCAAAAGGGGCAGTGAAAGCTGAAAACTGAGGGGTTGATTCAAGTGGGCAAAACTCTTGGTACTTGAGTTACTGCTGAAACCCCAAACTATTGGAATCCATTGGGATGAAGGCTCTATCTATATTTATACACCATGATCAGCCATGCTCCTTCCTCTGGAATCTGTAAATAGCCCTTCAATCAGCTTTTGGCTTCTTCTCTTATCCAAGAGCAGCATTACAAAAAGAATAAAAGTAGATATTGCCATGGGGATGAATTGAAAGAGTATTTGATCAGTCATTCCACTCACACCAGCTATCTTGAAACCTGGGATGGTAATGAAAGTAATTTAACATACATCTATAATTAATTTGTTACACTTTTCCTGCTGCTAGCAAATCATACTATTTTAGAAAAGTTCATGGAATTAATCTCCCAGAAGAGAGATGAGATGGAAAGTCTTCAGAAATAAATGGTTTTGTTTACTCCCAAACATGTGAGTCTTAAGAGACAATTTTGGCTATAAGTCAGGGTTAATTTAGTGTTTCAAATTTGTTTTTTAGAAAACTATATAAAGTCAAAGATCTTTTTCCCACAAGATATCCAGGAGGTCTGTAGCATAAAAACCATTTTCATTCTCAAATGTTTTCCTTGATCTGATAAGGACAGTAGATATTGCTTTAAAAGAAAAAAGAACAACAACATGGAGACAATATAAAGGTATGATATGTTAGAAAAAACTTACATTTATTCATTCAGTTGTGTCTTGAGAGTAAAAACACTCCTGTGCATCCCTGGTATGGTTATTATGCGATTTAAATGACAAAGGTGGATGCTCACTAAGCTTAAAGGTGACCAAACTTTGGCCAGATTGTTAAGTAGCATGACCAATACACCCTCGTTGCCCAAGCAAGATGTTCCTGGTTATCACACTGAAAGTCTTGTGTCCCGAGAAGCTCTTGGGCAAACTGAGATGATTAGTCAGAATACCTAAAATTTCAAAATATATAAGTTTAAACTAATTTAAATTTGAAAAATGATGAATAGTACAATATGGAAATGAATCAATATAAGACCCAGGCAAAAGTTCTAAAATAGTATGATTTGCCAGAAGTTGTGTCCTTTAGAATGGAAAACATGATTTATAAAATAGGGGATAGTGAAAATTTGATTGGAGAATATAGGGACCAGAGAGACCACAAATTGTATTCAAGATTGCTCAAATTACAAATTAGAAGAAATCATTTAAGCGTAACATGTCATTTAAAATCTAGCTCGCAATGCAAGATAATGCAAGACATGACTTAAATTCTTTGACCCTCCTCTCTGCTTCCTCCATCCTACTAATTTTTTTGCTTGTTTGTTTCTAAGAAAATCTAGAATGATGGTTCTTAAAATGTGTTGTGTAGACCAGCAGTGATGGCGTAACATGGACACATTAAAAATGTTACTGAACTTGAAAATCTGGAGGAGTAGCAGACATCTATTTTTAAAAACGCTGCAACTGATTTTGATGCAAGCTAAATGTTGAGAACCACTGATCAAAGACAACTCCTTCTAAACTTCTCATATCATGGGAAATATCAAAATAATTTTTAAGAAAACATATAGGGCAAAGTTGGGGCTGTGTCAAGGAACTTAAGTGCCAATTTATCAGTCTACCTACAATTATGCATTGAGAACTCGATTTGGCAGACCGAGAGAAAGGGAATAGATGGCTATATGTACTTTCTCTTCTGCTTCTTCCTGTCATTCTGTCTTACCTGCAATACCAGTCAGTAACCAGTAAATAATATCCAGTAATGAATAACCTACTCTTCCATGTTTCTGATGTTTGAGATTTCAGTAAATAAATAACTTCAAAATTCCCTTGTGCTGACAGACCATAAAAACTGAAGGCAACCTATATAACAGGTTTTTCAACTATCTTCATGGAAGGAGACACCCTAAATCCTGAGATATTCTGCGGACAAGTTTATTCAAGGAACAATGAAGAATGAGCCAGTAGGACAGATGAATCGCGCCCTGGTTTTGAGCATTGTTATAAAGTATTCTCTGTTTAATAGATTCTCTTGTGTTTTAAGGAAAAGAGTTCACCTTTTTTTCAGTATCCCAAGGAGACTTTGCCCCAAATGTCTGATAGTGGGTACTTTACTCATCAACAAATCTGGAACTTTATCCCATTGACAACCAGAAGCCAAGGCAGGAATTGGCAGGGGTCATCAGTGCTCGAAAGAAGAACAGGCTGGAAAACATCTCAGTAGAACTCAATTTCCTGTCCTAAGGATATCAACTTCATGGAGAAATAAATGATTTGCATAAACTGACTTGCAATTTAGGATGGATGGTGTCAATCTATTAACCAGCATATTTATATGAGGAAATGTGTCAGAATATTCTTAGGCTTAAATTAAATATCTAGATGGTCTTATATTGAAAACTGTCCAGATATAATTTAAAAGTTAACAACCACAGCTGACTTCCTTCCAGAGAGGGCTGAGTTTATTGAGCACATGACTTTGTTAAAATATATGTGGACCAAGAATGTCTGCCCAATTAGGAACAACTTCCAAAACATACTTTTCTTTTCAAATCATCAAAACAATGTTTTCAAAGTTTCAACAGAACACATGTATCTTCCTGTATAGTCATTGTTTTTGTTATCCAAGTTAATTCACTTGTGAAATAACTTTACTTCCATAATTTTTCCTTTCTCAAATTAGATTGACCTGGTAGTTTGCTTTGAAGGACTCTAACAATGAAGTTTTTATATAAGGTCAAAGAGGTACACAGGTGAGAGAAATATATGAATTTCCACAAAGGAACTGAATTCCAAAGCTACTTTTATGTTAATCTTTGTGTTTTACCAACATTTTTCTTATTTGGGTGCACAGCGTTGATAAAGAACATTTTAAGTAGGAATGTGGTTATTTTTAAAACTTACTTCAAAGATATAAAAATTAATGAGCTCATGGAACTTTAACATCAAACTTATCTCCTGGAAATCATCAATAGAGCAAGAGTGAGCTATAATAGCACAGCAATGTTATGCTAAGCAGAATTCACCCTGTAGGCATGTGCCATTTGTGTGTGCTTGCCTGATGGCATTTGAAGGACTCTGAGAATACTTTCCTTTCTCTCTCTGATGACTATGTTTGCATCTTAATTTTCACTGCATATATGTGTGGCAGGGTAAATGGGCGCTCCGTAAAATCGACATTTTCTTTTCAAATGCAATGCCTGTGAAGATTTTTACTTAGTAACTTACAGTGAGGTATGGGCAACTTACTAGAATTGTACTCCTTTCTGAGAGAGATCCAGAGAAACACCTCCAGGATAGGGGGAAGGAAAGGTTATCAAAATGCCAACTTCTCAATTTTGTTCAGGGTTTGAACTAACTAGGTACCTCCAAACTAAAATAAGGCGTTCAATATTTTCATGAGGAAATTCATTCAAGTAAGAAGGCAACCACAATGTCAAGGGTGAAGACAGCATTCTAACAGCATTAAATATTTACTGAGCATGGTTTATGTACCAGGAAACACGCTACTTCCCCGTCTTATTCAAATCTTAACACTCCCCATAACTGACTATTATTACTCCAATTAAAAGACAAAGAAATGACGATCTAGAAGCAATAAATATTTCACCACACAAAATGCTTGGCCAAAATAGGAAATAACTTGGTGCTTTTAATGAGCAATTCTATTGCTCCACCCAAAAGCTGAGGCCTTCCTCCCCCCAGAACTGTGTGTTCTGCTAGAGGAATCTGAGATGACTGACTAAGGTGTTAAGAGGAAATTTCAAAGGCCCACAGGTAACAGGAGTTGATTTTCCTTTGAGTCAGAATGTACCCCAATTTGGAGGACTGTGGTTCCTTAATGGGAAGGCATCCACTCTTCTAAAAAGTTCCTAACTACTTATAAAGCCCTTGATTCAATCCAGAGCTTACAGAGTTTGCTCACTTCTGGCTCTCTTCCAAGAGGCTGTTATTTCCTGGTTCTTCAGATCTGAGATAATTTGGAAATAGGCAGCACAGTTCCTTGGAATGTCAACCTCTGAGGTTGGCCTTCAGAGCAGAGTACACTTGGCACATCTCACACACCGCATGAGTCTCCTGTTCACAGATACTTAGGTGGTGCTTAAAATGGGGAGTTGAAACAATTTAGGCAAAACTTCAGGTGAGTGATCCCAATGGCCTACCAAGTTCATTAGCTAAGCAACTGTCAAGCTCTTGACTCTTTCATACCTGACAATATTTTTTAACTGAAGTCACAGAGAGAATTTACACTACTGGGAACAACTATAAACAGCCTGGGAGCGATACAGCTCTGAAAACAAATGTCACTCCCCAACATAGACGCATAACTCCTGGAGACTTCAACACAAATGTCCTCCATTCCAACAGGATGTGAGGACAGTGGGAACATATGCCCCATCTCTACCAGGTTCTCCTGAGCTAAAGAACAGGATAAGAGCCTGGACTTCAAGGAGAGAGTAGGAAAATTCATATGACAGAAAGACCAGATGTTCTGTAATTACATGCCAGACCTGCTGTAGAGATAGGTTCTCTTGACAGAAAGGTCATTTCTGGAGATAACTCTAAATCTGGTCATACCTGTGTTTTTCATTCTCCTGAGTAGTTAAGGGGGTGGTAAAAGCATCTCCCAAGATTTCAAGGCCTCAAATGACTTTAACTCGAAATAATCCACATGCCAAAGTGGCATGTCTCGGGGTAGGGGTCTATTTGACCATATTGGGAGGCCTGTCTCAGCACCTTCAAAGGTGTGTTCCCTTTATTTATTTTTTTTAAGAATTCCTATTATCAGATGTAAGCAGGAGATTTCCACCATTCTTTTAATCTGAGCTCTACCATCACTGGAGGGCAACATCCTTCTGAGGAACCTGGCAGGTGGGATGGAAATGGAGCAGAAAGGCCACAAAGCCTGATTCAAGGTTCACACTTCTCCCGCTGAATGAACCAGATACATTGTCTCACAGGAAAAATAACTGATGAATGGTCATGAACTTAACAATTTAGAGTGCAGCATTAGTAATGGATCCAATTTTTCTCTTATGGCATTCTTTCTAATTCATATAAAGCACAGAGATTTGGGTTGTACGTGTTCATTATGTAATCTCTCCTGTGTTTTGCAAGTAACAAATGCCCCTCCTAGGTTAATATACACATTGAATCCTGCATGCCTGTGTTCCAGGGACACAACTTGTATAGATGAGTTACTTTTACTTGCATATGATTCCACCTTCTGTGATAGTGACCCTGTAGCAATATGTGAATAATAAGCTAATGATAGATAAATTCCAAAATATCTTTTTGCGCCACAGAAATAGCTGCTCAGTCCAAGGAAAAACCAGAACAGTTTTGAATTAGGTGTTTGTCACTGTCAGAGTCAAGGCCAAAGTTTCTCTCGGATCCATTTGGAGGGAAAGTTAATACTGCTTGGGGCTAACTACCTTGTTAAACTACAGGAGAGTCTCAGAACATCATATGAACATAAATTCACTCAATATTCTCTGTAGGGAAGCATAGAGGGCAGAAAATGAGTCACAAAAGCCATTTGTTGGGGACTCGGGTAAACAACCATCTGTGTAACCTCAGGGTTACAACCTTTATAGCTGAAAGGAAAGATAATAGGGTCCCTTTCCTGAATAAGCTGATTGTTAGCAGGAGCCCAAAAGAATGGGAGTGGATGAAACAGGTCTTTGTTTTAGCTTCCAGGTGTTTATTTCAAATTAAATAGAGACCACAGGAGAGATGAGGCCCCAGGGGTATCTCTTCTCTGCTGTGAAAAGCATCTGAGCTCTACAGGAGCTATGAAGATTTCAATTAAATTTACACCATCACTTCTGGTTTCAGCTTAGACGTCTAACGGACTTTTGAGTTAACACTTTCCTTATTACAAGAGAAATATGGACAAACTAAAAATCAATGACTTTTGTTGGGCTCATCGGAGCATCAAAGTTGTCACTGCAAATTATGGAGAGATGGAACCATCCAGAGGGACACCGCCAAGATTTACTGATCTGAAACAGAAGTTGCTAGAGCCATAAACTGGGAAGAGCACTTAAATGGAAAGTGATGAATTGCTGGAAGCTGAGGGTGGACTAGTATAACTATGAGACACCCCCAGGTGCCACTGTTGTAAGGAGAGACCCATATATTTATGGCTTTGATACCTAAGTCTCTACCATATTTAACAGTGAAGAAACAAGAAAAATATACTTGTGAGTCTGGAAAGGGTACAGGAAATATAATTATTATGAAATATGCCCAGAGCCTTCTACATAACAAAGGTCTACTGTCTAGTGGGAAAGACTTTGCCAACTTTTATCCCAGTTAGGATAAGGGCTTTTATTTCAACCTTCTCTAGCTTTCCTGTCTCACCTAAGGGGAAAAAGTAGTCAGCAGGGGTCAGGAGTCAAGGAAATTGATTGGAAATACTTAAGCCAAGGGAGAATGTAGGAGGTAGGGATAAGAAGTTATACCAGAGGACAAACATTTCTGAAAGACACAGCCCAATGTCACAGGCTCACAAAAATACACCATCCTACCACAGGAACAGTTATGGTATAGTAACAGTGGTATTACAGTTGAAAGAACTGCAAGACACAGATTCTCTCTGAGTAGGTGTAGTTAGGGAAGCCCAAAGACAAGAGGGGACATTCAAACAATGACACTAGGGGAATGTGAATCCTCTGGTTTATATAGTTACAGGAGATATAGATAACCTAATTCCTGGCCAGATTAACAGAAATCTTTATACTAAATGCCTATTTACTTTAGATCTATTGCCCAAAACAAATGTCTAACTTCAAGAAAATAAATTACAAGGCAATCCATGAAGCAAACTAAAGAAAAACCAAAGCAAAAATAAATAAATAAATAAATAGATAGATAGACAGATAGATAGATAAACCTTAAAAGACAAAAGAAGCTTCAGAAAAAGACATCCAGAAAGGTCAAAATTATCAAATAGGAATATAAACTATGATTAATATGTTAAGGGATCTAATGGAAAAGTAGGTAACATGAAAGAGCATGTGGGTATTGTAAGAAGGAAATGGGGACTCTAAGAAACCAAAAGTAATGCTAAAAATAATACATACACATATACATATATATATAAACATATCTCCATTATCTTCTTTATGCTGTGTTCAAGTTTTACTCCTTCTACTCTTTGCATATAAATGGTTTTGGTGTATTTACATTCCACAGATTAGTGAAACCATCAGTCATCTATCTGTCTTGTACTCTTTGATTTATTTCACTAAACATAATCACCTAGAGGCAGAGGTCAGGGTGGAAGAAGGGGTATGGGCAAGGGTAGTTCGTTAGAGGGAAAAAAATAAGGCATTTGACTTGATTATAAACAACATTTCTTTAAAACAGAATCCATTGCAGACAGTCCCAGACTATGGTGTGATGTATTTGCTCTTAAATAATTCTAGAAATAAGAGTATAAAAACCCTAAAATTCTGCAGATGTGGTTCATTTTTACTTTTCTCACCCTCACTGCTCCAAAATACTGTATTTCCATATGCAAAATATTATAAAATTATGAAGAAATCAAAACATATATGAATAAATAAGATACATTTTCTGCTTATATATTAGAAAACTCAATAAAAGGAGAACAATTGCTAGGAATTTTACCTGCAGATTCAATAAATTTCTAATAAAAATTCCAGCAAGAAATTTTGTAGATATTAACAAACTGATTCTAAAGTTTATGTGGGAAAGAAAAAGACCCAGAAAAACCAAAACTATATTGAAGAAGAACAAAGTTTGAGGACTTAAAATACCTGTATTCAAAACTTTAGTTACAGAAATCAAGATAACACGGTATTGGCAAAAGAATACACACATAGATCAAGGGAACAGAGAAACAACTACACAAATACAGTCAATTGATCTTTGATAAAGGCTCAAATGTAATTCAATGAAGAAAGGATTATCTTTTCAACAAATGACATGGGAACAATTGGATGTCCCTATATAAAAAATGAACCTAGACATAGCTCTTAAAAATTTCCCAAATGTCATTTTAAAATGTATCACAGACATAACTCTAAAAGACAGAACTATAAATCTTTTAGAGAAAACATAGAAGAAAATCTACATGACCTTGGATTTGGTGATTAATTTTTAGGTATAACACCAAAGAAACAATAGGCTGAAGAAAAAATTGATTAGTGGACTTTACTAAAATTGAAGACTCTGTTCTGCAAAGGACACTGTTAAAAGAATGAAAAGTAAGCCACAGATTGGAAGACAATATTTACAAAATACATATCTAATAAAGGATTTGTATCTACTATATATAGCATCTACTATACATATGTGTGTGTGCATATATATATGTGTATATAAGCTCAACAATAAGAAAACAAACCCAATGAAAAAAAATGGGCACAAAATCCCAGCAGGCATATCACTAAGAAATACAGCAAAAAAGCCCATGAAACCATTGTCATTGGAGAAATTCAAATTAAAACAATGAGATATTACTCTTTATAAATTAGAATATTTACTATCGTCCAACAAAGGTGAGAATGTCATTTACTATCAGGGATGCAGAGCAACAGAATGTCTTCTTTATTGCTGGGATGAATGCAAAATGCTACAGTCAATGTGGAAGAGTTTTGTAATTTCTTCCAAAACATAAGTCTGATTTATGTTTCAACAATCAAACGTCTAGATATTTACTAAACTGATATGAAAATTTATCTTACAATAGCCATCCTGTGAATGTTTATGGCTACTTTATAATAATCACCACAAAACAACCAAAATACCTTCAGTAGGTGGATGGATCAACAAACTGATTCATCCATACAATGAGTTGTATACTACTCACTAAACGTAAACAAGCTATTAAGCTCAGAGGGTTGGAGAAAATTGGCTGGGGATAGAATTTGATCCTTCCAACTGGTGCTGCTCAATATGCTAAGCACAAGCCACTGTGGTCATTGAACACGTGAAATATGGCTGCTGTAATCAATGAACTGTATCTTTAATTTTGGCTCCATTTAAATTAATTTAAGATTAAATATCCCCATGTGTCTATCATTCTGCATGGATTATTTTATTTAATCTTCATAAACACACCTTATCTAGGTACCATTATTACATTCATTTTATAGATGTAGCACCTGAGTCAATGACAGTCTTGCAATGGTCAACAGCTGGGAAAGATGGAGCCAGACCAAGTTCACATTGTCAACCACTGCGCTGTAGTGCCTCCTGGTATTATTCTATACTGTTCGGTTAAGACTTGAAATGTCATTAATTTACTTGCAATGCTTGAGAGTTGAAAGGAGCAGTCTCTGGAATTCAGGCATTATTGATTTAATGCCTTTGTTCAAATAAGTACATCAGTTCCCTACCTTATATCAGAGTCCTGAGGGAATGAAGCATAAACCAGTGAAAGGCAGACATGGGCTAGGAGAAGGGAAGACATCCATGCGCTTCAAATCGTTGCTCAGGTCATGTCATTCTCTAATTCAAAAGCATTCTATGGTTCCCAGTAGTTTGCGTCAAAGGTAAACTTTTCAGTCTCGAATCTCTATCTAACTTACCTTTGTGGTTTTATCTACTACTCCTTGGGAGCTTAAATCCTTTGCTTCATATAGCCTCCCTTGTTCACTGGTCACTGAGTTGTTCTTGTACCAGTCTTTTTGACTTCCTAAGTTGTGATTTGAAGTGTCTGTCCCAGAGGGATGTAGAATATATAATCTTTATTAATCCTTCCAAATCCTTTATCTCCCTTTAAGTTTTGTGTAGAATAAACCAACCCCTTTGCTCAAATCTTTCACCCTTTCCCCATGACTTGATAACAGTGAGGTTTTCTACTTCCTTTGATCCTTGGCTTTGCTTTCACCACCAACACTCATGCGTTTTGGGTGTGCTTCTACCCCAGGCTTTTGCTTAAGAGGCTGATTCTTACATTGCAAATAGGTTTGTGCTCAAATTTCTCCCTCCAAGAGAGGCTTTCTGTGACTCATCTAACTCCTTCTTTATCCTTATTTCTTTTAACATTTCTTTTCCTTGATGCATTTTAATTACATAACATTATATATATATATATATATATATATATTTTTTTTTTTTTTTGGAAATCACTCTATTAGAATATAGTTCTGTGACTATATTACACTGGTCAACACTGAGATCGTTACTGACTTTAAAAGGTTCTAATCTGTAGTATCTTGGTGTGCTGAACATGAATATAACCCTGAAATTTTTTTATTAGCTCTTGTTTTGAAGATATTTCATATAATTAATTTTATATGTTTCACCGTGTAAATTTATCCAGTAGGACTGCAACATCTTAAATCAGCCTAGAATGATGTAATATTGCATCGCATTGCATAATACCATCATGCACATATCATGCAGAGTTGACTGTATCATCAACACTCCAACAATGGAATATTCTAGAAGAAGATGTCACAATTTATATCAAAAGTGCCACCAGCAGTTGGAGCCTTTCTTCAGAAAGGAAAGTACTCTGGTATTCTGTTCCGATATCGAGGGCCTCATGAATGCCTTAGAAATCACTCATGACCCACAAGAATGGAGACTATTTCTAGACTCTTTGAAACAGAGTCTTAAGGCTATGCTTTTGCACAATGTAAACCGTCTTCCATCTATTCCAGTAGTGCATGCTGTCCACATGAAAGAGACATAAGATAACTTAAAGCAGCTTCTGAATTCCAGAGAATATAACAAATAGAGCTGGCACATCTGTGGTGATTTGAAGCTAGTTGCCCTTTTAATGGGATTGCAACAGGGATATACAAAATACATGTGTTTCTTATGTGAGTGGGATAGCCGAGCAAGTGAATTGCACTACTTGCAGAAGGAATGGACGCACAGACAAAATGTAGCAGTTGGAGAGAAGAATATCCAGCACACAGCTCTGGTCGAGGCTCACAAAATCCTGCTACCACCCTTTCACATCAAACTAGGTTTGATGAAGAATTTCATGAAAGCCATAGACTGGACCTCGCCAGCTTTCCGATACCTGCATGAAAAATTTCCTCGACTCAGTGAAGCAAAGAATAAAGAGGGAGTTTTTGTGGGTCCTCAGATTCAAGAGCTCTTCAAAGATGACCGGTTCAACAACTTGCTGCAGAGTGATGTGAAACAAGCACGGAATGCTTTTCGCCTAGTGTCTACAAACTTTCTTGGGAATGTTAGGGCAGAAAACTATAAGGAACTAGTAGAAGACATGCTGATGCAGTAGCAGAAACTTGGCTGCAATATGTCTCTAAAGATCCACTTACTTCATTCCCATCTGGATTTCTTCCCTGAAAACTGTGGTATGGTTAGTGATGAACATGGCGAATGTTTTCATCAAGATATCGCATCAATGGAACAAAGATACCAGGGAAAATGGTCCACTACAATGCTGGCTGACTATTGCTGGACACTCCCCAGAGATGCTCCTGAACAGCTGTATAAGAGACAAGCGAATAAATCTAAGAAGTAGTCTATGTATGACTTGATTTTTTTATAGGTATTAACCATAGGCCTATTACTATTGGCATGCATTTTGTGATGTAAACATCAATTTATTGCAGATTACAAAAAAAAACTAGAGCCAAAATTAGAATTTGACTGTCATATTTGTGTTGAGCACATACAAATTGATAGCAAATGACTAATTTTATTTCAGTAACATGACTTTTGTAAAAATTTGTTGACCAGTGTTATTACTGACTATTTTATTCTAACCCTTGCATCTAGAAACATGTTTGACAACAAATAAATATTTGTTAAATCAATGAGAACATTTAAAATACAAATCAGGATAGTTCTATTAATCAGGCAATCTTGTTATCTTAAACCCATGATAGTTGATAGAAACTTATGATGAAAAAAAATTTTGTGAGCAGAAAAAATCTATATACCTTACCAATACTGTTTCTCTAGAGTCGTATTTCCCAAATTGTACTTTACTGAATACTTGCCTTGCTCATTTCACTGTGAAGAAAGCATCATGTGGAAAAAGACATTAATAAATGCATCGTTCCATATCTGTTTTGTGAAGATTCACTAGGCGCCTTGAAAATTCTGAGTAGTCCTTCAGTAAATTAACTAGATTAATTTATACATATATACATACATACATATACATGCATACATACATACATATGCATAGAATATATATATATAAATATATATAAATATATATTTATATTTTTATATTATATTTATATTTTGTATATATTTATATTTTACATATATTTCTTGGTATTATATTTATATTTTTATATATTTATATATATTATAAACTATATTATATAAACTATAAACTATATTATATATATATGCACAGAATTTCTTTCCTGAAGAGCCTCTCAGAATAGACTCAAGTTGGGATGGTCACCTGACACATAAAAATTCTACCCCCTCTTCTGATACAGATACTGTGCAATCTGGCTGAGGCGCTACACCAATGCTAATCCAATCTTAGTGCTTCAGGGTTTATCTAAATAGTGGGCACTTGAACCATGTCAGGCCAAGGAGAGGACAATCCTAAGTATAAAAGGTTAGGCCTGGGATATAATTTCCCTCGTCTCATCTCAGGCTAAATACCTAAGGTTGTGATTTTTAAGTATTCTGTGCTACAATCTTCACTCCTTGGAGAAAGTCTGTCAATATCAGGAGACATTCAGGCAGTGACTTTGATGAGAGATGTAGATCCAGAGAGGAAGAGAAGGAGACAAGTAATTGAGAATAATAGGGGCAAATATGACATTGATGTCTCCAAATTCAGTCATCCCTGACATCAGATCCACCCCTAGCCTGATATTTGACTGGCTCACTAATACACATACAGCACCATCCCTGCCAAATATAGTTTGGGAAATCCTGCCCAATGTTAACAGCTCATCAATGAGTGAGCTGTTGACCAGCCCACTCAAATCTTAAAGGATAACAAATAACTATTCAACCAACCAACCAACAAGAGCAAATGGTACCCTCACAATGATATACAGAATTTATAAAATTAGATCTACTGCCTGGATTCAATCTACATAAATTCTTAGCTTCAAGAAGTAGCAAGGCATTTGGAGATAGTGTGATACTGTGCAAAGACCAGGGCAAGCATATATATATTCTGGGGTTCACAATTCCAAGGTCTGGGGTGGATGCGATTCAAAGCATTCTTTGAAGACATTTAAGTCTGGGAAACCTGGCTATCCAAGTTCTCTATACCTCTATTATCCTCTCCCCTCAAAAACAAGACATGTGCCTAATACTCCTTTCGCAGTATCTGACCCAGAGAAAGGGCTTGACTCTGGTTTATGATTGAATGAAATTCAGGCTGGTCTTGTTCCTGATTAACATGCAACAGTCAAGGTTGACTTAAGGAATTCTTAATAAAATTTATTTTCAGCATATTACTTCATGAATGCTATCCTTGTAGATTCATATATATTCAGTAGTTGCTTTTGAGAAATCTAAAAATACCGTCCCCTTGGCATTTGCCCTAGAACAGCGTGCTGCCTTGACGTAGCCATAACAGTCACACCATATGGGAGGAAACTTGGGTTCTCTCAAACAGACTCTTTTTTTAGGATCAACTCTGGTTCTGTGACTTAGGCCTGCAGCCTCCTGAACCTCAATTTAGGTACAGCATTCCAGGGCTATTATTTCACACGCTCAAGCATTTTTAAATAGCTTGTAGTTTGCACTTTTCACCACTAGAGTTCAATCTTGCTCTTATCTAGATGATTTCATTGAAGAAAAATAAAATCAAACATCACTCTCCCCAAATAAAACAAACCACAAAGAAAATTCCCAAAGTGCTTTCTCTAATTCAAATCCTGACCTTTGGCTACTAAGAGCTGATGTTTTTGATGTGCCTTTTCTTTCTGACACACTTCAGGTTTCCTGGTTGGCATCAAGTGTAAAATTTTGAATGTCTTTGCTCTGTTACAAGTAATTTGTCAATGCTTGATAAATAATTTCCATTTACATTTAGTTTGGCCATTTCCTAAGCACAATCTTAAGCTGTAGTTGCCTGACTGATTTGTGTGGGGGGCTTGCTTCCTGTCAATGGAACTTGGGGGCTCATGGCAGGGTAGTGAGAATACAGTTCAGTGGAAGCTCTGGGTCACAAAGTTACTCATTACCAAAGAAGTTCCCCAAAATAATTTTGATTTCTCCATAAACTTGTGATTTCCAAATTTAAAAACTTTCAGTCCTTTCTTGTATATTACTTCTCTTCAGATACATTTCTGACGAGACAGAACTCAAATAGGACATAATGCCAAAACTTGATCCCATTTTAAGTAAAGCAGTACCCCCAGAATTTCTCATGTAAGCCTACCGAATCTCAATAAACTTAGAAAGTGAATTTTATAGGATGTAGGGGTGTATATATCATCATTCTAGTTTCTATTTAGGTCCTTTTTCTTTCAAGTATCTTGATATATCATAGTTACCACTTGAAGGATATGTTGTAAGAGTACATCTTTCCATGTATGATAGACATGTATAATACACACTGTATATACAAATTTTCCCAGAGGTTAGACCTAGTTAAGGCCTAAAGTAGTTGAGCCGGGCATGAAACCCACACACCCAAACAATGTGGTAGATAATGGTTCCACATCCATATGCTCTGAACCTTCTGAAATTTCAGATAAGAAACTGGTAAACACTTAGATATAAAAACTGGACATTTCTAGGCAGAATAAAAAGACTTGCAAGAGTAGATAGCAGGAGTTAGGTGATAAAACAAGACATGCTGACAGTGAACATTAATTATCATCAACTGTGGTTTTGTCACAGATACAGACATCTTACACAAATAACTGAAGTTTGGGGCTTCTAGGGTGTCCTAGGGATTAAGTCTTAGCTCTACAGCCTGAATTCTATACTTGGCCAGTATTGGAGCTAACCCAGATATGGCACAGCAGACCTCTCCTGTCATGCCTGCTGCTCCTCTCACAGAGTTTCAGTCAATCTGCCTGTTCTGCTCCCTACTCTGTCTCTGGTGAGTCCTCTCACCCCCTGCATCTCTGGCCTCCACCCCAGTTCTTCTACACACACACACTTAAATTTAAAAAAAAAAAAAACAAATAACTGAAGTTTATAGGCCTCACCAGCTCTAATAGCAGAGCATTCTCATGTGGTAAGCACTTCCCTGAGTCACCCTGGCTAGTTTTCACCAATTTTTTGTTGGTGGTGAACCATAATCGACATATAACAATATATTGAAATCAGGTGTACAACATAATAATTCAATATTTGCATAAACTGAAATCTCACCACAAGAAGTCTAATTATTATTTATCACCACACAAAGCTAACTTTTCAGATTTACACTCTTGATCCCCTTTTCCCATTTTGTACAACCCTAATCCTCCTCCCATTTTGCAACCACCTTTAGATTCTCTAGGACTTTGTATCTAGGAATATTGTTTATTGATTTGCTTTGTTTAGTTTTTTTTCACATATAGGTGAAATCTGTTTTCATTTTTTAATTTTTTCTGCTTGAGTTATTATACATAGGATTATTCCCTTAAAGTCTATCCATGTTGTTGTAAATGTCAAGATTCAGTTATTTTTTTAATAACTGGGTAGTAGTCCTATACACACACACACACACTATATATATATATATATATATATATATATATATGTATATATGTATATCGCATATTCATTCATTGTTGGACATTAGGTTGTTTCCATAGTTTGACTATTGTGAATAATGCTTATTGTGAATAATGCTGCTATGAACATCTTTTTGAATAAGTGTTTTCATTTTCTTTGGATAAACACCTGGGAGTGTAATTGTTGGATCATATGGCAGTTCTATTTTTAATTTTAGAGGAACCTCCATACTTGCCACAGTAGCTGCACCAATTTACATTCCTACCAACAATGCACAAAGATTTCCCTTTCTTCCTTTGCAACATTTTTTTATTATAGCCATTGTATTAAGTATGAGGTGATATCACATTTTAATTTGTGTTTCCCTAATGATTAATGATGTTGAAAATCTCTCATATGTCTGTTGACCATCTGTCTGACTACTTTGGGAAAATGCCTATTCAGATCCTCTAAGTATTCACCAATTTTTAAAGAGAATTTTAAGACTGATCTTGAAAATTCACTTTGTGGAATTTGCAGTTGTGACAAATAATTATGCACAGGTTGGCTTCATGATGAATTATCGACATTTTTATTTCACAATAGGGTTCAGGTAGGCCCATCTAACCTCTTAGTTACCATTTTTAGGTTCTGGCTTAAAGAAATTCACCTTATACCAAATACTATTGCAAGTAGTTACCCATGGTGAGTTATGTATTCTTACACCAAATATTTACTAAGAACCTACTACATTCCAAGCACTGTAGCAAATGTTAAGAAAATGGAAGAAAACAAAACACAATAAAGATACAGCTAAAATCTCTACCTACATTCTGACAGGGGAGATGGAAAATGAAAAAATAAGTCAGAAACAGAGTATGCATGATGGTGATAAGTGCTATGGAGAAAAATAATCATGGAAAGGGAGATAATGAGTGCTATTTTGTATGTTTGTTTTGCACTCTTAAACTGAGTTGGCACGGAAGACACTAGCAATAATAGTAATAGCAGTAGTAGTTTTTATTACTGTATCATTATAGGCATTGTAGCAGCTAAATTTATGGAGTATTTACTATGTACCTGGTCTCTTTAACTAATCATCACTATCATATATTAGAAGAAAAGACGAGAAAATCCTTGTGATTTGTCCAATCACACACCTTAAAAGTGTGGACTGAAGATGAGAATCACTTATACCAGCAACCTTCTGTAAAAGATGAGAGCACAAATAAAGTTGACATTTATAGGGGTAACAGTTGAGATATGATTTGGGTATTCTGTGTTCTGAATGCTTTATTTAATAATTGGGTAAAAAATTGGAGTGGGGAGTTAACATTCCCATGGATTTTTTTCTCAAAATGGACATGCTTTAAATCAGAGCCCACAGTCTGAACTCCATTAGAATTCTTCTCTTTGGGGATTCCTGCTGTATACAGTAAATGCCTACATAAGAGATAACACTACAAGAACCATGCTAACCTAATTTCTAGTCTTGCGTTATTTCACCCATAGTAATAAAAAGATTAGCATCTTATTTTATGATAACGACTCAAATATATTTGTTATATAGAACAGATTATGTTCATTGGAATTATGATTTATTTATGTCTAGAATATATACCACATCTACATTAAAATATTCATAGTAGTTGGCAAAATTTAATGCAAAACAGATTACAGTAAGAATCACAAATTTTAAAAAAGTAAATGTTTAGCAGACTGTGCATGGAAAGATCAACTAATGATAACAGAATAAAAATCATCTGAAAGGGCAGGGAGTGTAGGTAATATCAGGCATTTGAGAGTAACTCATTATGAGTATTAGCAACTGAATTTGGCTATACATTCCCTAGCAGCTAACATAGAAGGCCACATTAGATTAGAAAGTATTGATATTTTGGCAAAAGAAGGTAGAAAATTTTTATTGAAAGTAACTTTTTCTTGCAACTAAATTACTTTAAAATGTTCACGGGATAATAGTAAAGAAAGTGAAGGATATCTTCGACTTTGGAGGAGGCACGTATTCCTGCAAGAATCACTTTTACTAATAACCTTCTGCAAAAGCTGAGAGCATAAATATGGTTGGCATTTATAGGGGTGACAGTTGAGACATGATTCAAGTGTTCCATGTTCTGCATGCCTTATTTACTAATGGGGTAAAAAATGGGAAATGGGTAGTTAAAATTCCCATGGATTCTCTCTCAAAATACTAATTACAGTAAACAAACTTTTGGCATATGCTACATCAAAATCAGTTACATGACTGGCAAAATGATAATAAAACTAGCAAAAATAACAACAGCTGCCTCAAAATGACAGTAGAGACTAATATCTATTGCAGACTTACAGGGCACCCAGATACGTGCTGATCATTTAACAAGCATTGTTTCATTTACAATTCCCCATGACTCTCTAAGTTTGGTATTGCTATATTTTCACTTTGAGGATGAGAAAACTGAAGTTAGGTAAATTCCCAGTTTGCTCAGCTTTTTAAAATGATAGCGCTCAGATTCAAACATGGTAAGACTTGTTGCAAAGCTTGTTTTTTAAACTACTATTCTGTACTATTCTATTAGTCTCTTACCTTTGCTGTTATTTTCCCATATTTTTGTGGGGACAATTGCAGCAACCTGTAGCCACAGCACCTAATCATGAGGGTCAGATGCAGAGAAAAAAAAAATCTTATGTGCTCTCAAACTTCTTAGGGAAAGATAACTTTCCCAAATTTCCTAAAAGTAACAAGTGTAAGAAAAATGACAGAACCATAATAATTTCATGAAATAAACTCTACTGTTTATCAAGATGAAAAAAGAAATGAGAAATAACTCTGGGCACTGGTACAGCTCAGACCAAGATTCATTCTCAGGTTCCAGAATGAGAAACAGCTGTCTCATGGCCAACTGCTATTTCAGAACCAAGGACAGCGGCAGACATCCCTTCCACTACGGGGCAGGATGGTCATTATGCTGGGACTGTTTAGACTATGAATGTGATTCTCCTACGGAAGAAGGTCATCTCAATTTCCGTAACCTCAGGGTGAGCAGTCAGGGAATCTAGAACCTATATTTGCCCCAAGTAATAATTTCAGACCTCTTTAAGGATTTGTGCAAGTACACAATGAACACTTTGAGTTTTGTACTTGGTAGCTACAGTATTAAAGAGCTACAAAAAGTAAAACATGTCAAATATTAGGAGTTTTGCAGATTGTAAGCTTGAAACTCCTCCTCCTCTGTAATAATGTTGATTGATCTCATATTTACCCACTGGCTAACAGCAATAAATCCCTTTGAGGATATTTTGGAACTACTCCTATCTAAGCTGTTAAAAAATAAGGACATGAGCTCCTGAGAGGAGTATAACAAAGTGGATTTAGACTTGATGCTATCACCTTCCCTCTATGTGATTTTGGGTAACTGATAATGTCTCTGCACCTCAAATTCCTCGATTTTAAAATATGAATATAATATGCATTTTACAGGTTGTTATGATGACTAAATGAGTACATAAAGCACTTGGCTTAAAGCCTGTCATACAGTGCTCAGTGGGTGATGACCATGATGGTGATGATGATTCTGTTTGTGAAAGAAAAGAGCAAAACAATAACTACAATGTAGGTGAATTTACACTATGCAAAATAGTTTATATATCTCACACATATAAGAAAGGTATATGCCATTCACTCATTCATTTCCTCACTCACTTATTCATTAAGCATCTATCATGCACCAGGTAAGGCAGTCATTAGGACAACTCATGAATATACATCATAAAGATCACTTCAGTCAATGAAATGATAACAGTGACAAGCATCAAGCCATATAGCAAGTTCAAAAGCTTGTGTGTGCTTTGCCATATTTCTCCATCTTCCCCTAAACAATTCAGTACTTCAGATAGCATCTGCTCTGCCAGTCAGGGTTCCTGAGTGAGAATGATGACAATATGACAATATGGATACAATATGTGCACAAAAATAATCTGTTAGATTCTTAAATCATTTACTTTTAGGGTCTTTTACTACTTCAGCAAAAACTTGGTACTTTCTGAATGATACAAAGCTGTGGTTCTTAAAACAACTTATAATGTGAATTCCAGCAGGAGGAGGAAGTAAAAAGGTAAACAATTATATAAACTGCAGCATAAAACCTATCAGAAATATAAGTGTAAAATATTTATGGGGCAGAAGTCGAAGCCACAATCTTGTGATGTGGTATGAAATAATATTTCACTGGACTTAAGAGGGTAAATATAAGCCTATCCAGTAGAGAAATACCTGGTGAAGGTATAATGTGGAACTCCATTCTATGCTGAGGAGATACCATCTGAGGAGACACAGCTAAGTCAGTTGGAAATGTTAAGGCTTGGGGGAGGGAGGTTGTTGATGGTATCAGTCTTACTAGCATACTAATTCATATATATACTGTTATGATATTTTGTTTGAATTTTACTTTTGACCACAAGACAAAAGTAAGACAAGAGGTAGTAAAAGATTATACGATTTGGTCAAAATAATACTGGTTTGGAAATCAAAACTTCTGTGGTTGCTAATACAGGCTGTGCCACTCATTACGGGAAAACTGAACATATTGTTTACCTTCTCTAGACTTCAGTTACCTCATTGGTAAAAACAGTTGTCATGACCTAGATCATAACTGGTGCCTTCAAACTCTAAGACTGTATGCTACCACAGCCCATTTAAGAACGTCATTGTTTCCTTGAAGAGACTCCTCCTCCAAAAAAGATCAGATATAGGCATGATTATAAATGGAGAGCTCTGGCTGCTTTCTCTACAACAAGCCCAGATTGCATCACAGTCTATAGCAGACACTGTTGGGCTTCTACCCATTCCTCTTTGGGCATTATCACTGCAGCACACTCTTAAATTCCAAAGGCCCAAGGGATTTCTCTGATGGCCAAATCTCTTCTGGCCCAGTGGATAGGTTGGAAATCTAGATAATTAATGTCCCTTGGGAACAGTTATCTCCAATGATTGTTATCAGTTGGTATAGAAATGCCTAAGCTGCTTTCTCTCCAGGCAGAATAATTCTGAGGTTGGTGCTTCTCAGAATCCCTCGACAGGATTAAGATCCCATTATTCACAGTGATAATGATCTCATAATACACATTTTATTGTCTGCTTTCCCTTTCTTGTGTCACTGCTCACTCATCTTGAGTGGTTTTCTTGATTGACTTGCCAAATAAATCATCTGAAATTAGAATCCTTGTCTACAGATCTGAATCTAGGGGTTCCTAAGACAAACATTAACATATAGGTGAATGTACTCCTACACTCTTCTGTCAATTACTTTTGTAATTAATACAAATTTAAATTCCAATTGGGATGCAACTAAAAACACAGTCTTAATTAATTAAATGACTTTGAGCCCTAATTATTACAGAGGTGTCCCTCTTCCTTTTACTATCTCAAGAGGCTTATATAATCCAGAAAACTTGGAGAATGACCCTCTGGGCCTTGGTTTCCCATGGTGATCACCTAAATGTCTATTGTCCAGATCTTCATAATGATTCAAAAATGTGTAAATCTACTCCTTTTATGCATAAAAAATTTTGTATTTGTTCAAGTATATGTGGAACTTGGTAGTCCTACAACCTCCTCCTATAAACCCATTATTTTTTTTTCCTGTGGGCACTACACCCTGTCCTTTCCTCAGTTTCTGAGCTGAACCCTGACTCTGAAGTAATCTGGTCTACTCATCCACAGGGCCTAAAATATAAGTTATTTCCTTTATATCTGAACGTGTAAGTTTGTGTTGATTATGGTGTGTGTATTTGGGGTGTGGGAGGGGTAACTTAATTCTCCTGAAAACCAGCAATGACCCTTTGTTCTTGGAAAGAAGAAAAAGTTTTATTCCTTCTTATAGTCTGAGGACCTTCTGGGAGAAAAGAAAGCAATTAACATGGAGGTGGCTGGTTGTTAATATTGTTAAAATAACTCATCTCTTTACCTGGTATAAGCTTGAAGAACTTCATGTATTAGGACATGAAAAGAGAAAACAGGAAAAGGCAAAGAGGCACTGTCAGTTCTTAAGATAGAAGAGGTACCTTCTAAATTCTCAGGATAGAATAGGAACCTTCTAAGTAGGACATTTCAAAAGAGGCACTCAAATCTTCAAGACATTGCATTCCCTAAGGCATTTAAGTTGTGAGTAGGTGGTCTATTTCTTTATATAATAACCTTGGCAGAGAGAATCAATGATACAGTGCCAGTAGGCTAGAGGTAAAATGGGCCAAGTATTTTTGATGACTATGCCATTCTCTGAGAGTAATTTTTTTAGTAAATATTCCTGAGTTTTCAAAATTAACTCAAGTAACTGATATGATATTTTAATAAATTATTAATTTTAATAAATTTTAATAAGCCCAGTAGATACCAACTCTCTTTGGGTCGATGGGAAAAAAAATGTTCAGAGGATGAAAAGATTCCTAACATAGGAGTTTTTCATTTCAACCAGTGACTCTCTTCTTTATGCTCTATAATACACAGCTGAAGTGCAGACCCCAAAAGTTAAATATCTGAAAAAGGGTAAATTTATGTATCTCAACAATAATAGTTATGTGAATGAAAGCAGAATGTTAATGATATCAGAATGACAAATTTTATCTTTATCAAGTTTTTGCAGTTCCAGCAGATCTAGGACTCATTCTCTCCCATCAATCCCCTGTTGATCACTCCCTAATGTTTTCCCAGAGGTGTCTAGTTATGTGTCTGATTTCTCAACTTAAATATTGCCACCACCACACAAAAAAAATCAAAACAAAGCTCTTCAATAACATATTCAGCTAAGGATGGAATGGAGCAGGAAATTAGTGAGTAGCTAAATTTTTTTTTTATTGGAAAGATGAGATTACAAGTGATTTGCTCACTGGTAGGGTGATTCATGCCATTCTGCTGAGTTACTTATGAACACAATCTGATTCTAGTTGTTATGGCAACATACAAGAAAAAAGTGCAGAGAGTTCACAATTAAATTTTTCTTAAAATGATCTAAAATATTATCTGTAAGTATGAGAGTTCTGTAGAAAATGTTACATAAACTCTTTCTCAGAGCTGCTGCTGGGTGGCAAGGGATGCCTGCCTGCAGCTGTTCGGGCAGTATAATCCCCTCTGAGATGAGAGCAGAAAAGCATGAACATTTGAAGAAAAATAAAAGTCTTGCTTTGCCCTCAGGAAATTCTTTCTAACTCCCCCTCTATTAATATGCAAGGCGTGAAACATTAAATGTCACATTCATATCATACTCTACTGGCTGTGCACTGTGGAATCAAAGTGCAGAATTCTTTTGCCAACATGACTTAGGCTAAAAAATATCCCATTAACCAGAAGAAAAGGTCAAAGGCATAATTCTTGGTTTTCCTTCAAATTTTCTACCAAAACGAGGACAAACTGGAAATAAAAAAAAACCCAGGCTCTTAAGACATCATTTTCTCAGTTTCCTAGTGGAAAACAGTGCCCTGAATATAAAGGTCATTGAAAAACCATCAAAACTTCTTTTATCATATGTGAATAAAAGCCTATAGCTTCATCCAGGAAAGGAAACTCATAAAACCTTTTAGAGAGAGAGGCCACTGTCATATCTTCCTTTAAAACAGTACTTCATTGCTATTGTTTTTCGGAGAAGAGATGGGATATTTTTTTCCTCCAAGATCAAGCACTTAAAGTTGGTACTAAGAAAGAAAGTGAATCATTGACCATTATTTCCATTCCTAACAAAACAGAACTTAGTCTCTCAGTGATGACCACCAGTGTCTATTTCTGCAACTATCTTGCACGTGACTTTCTATTTCTTGCACTGATGAGAATTCAACTGACTTTAGTAACTGAGAGTGAGAATTTGAACAAGGCTAGTTTTCCCAGTGGCTTGCTGAAGACAGTTTGTGACTGTCAGCATTCCAGTGTGCAAGCTATTAGGCAGGTTAATAGATCCTTCCATCTGCTTCTCAGTAGACAAGTGTTATCAAGGTCACCCAACAAACATTCCTATTCCAATATGATCACTAGACAGGCTTTGCTGTAAGGACCTAGTTGATGCCAATATTTGTAGGGTGTTGCTTTGTGTTCATAGGACATATAAAACCTGTTGTTCTTTTTTTTATTATAATATATATTTTTATTGTTATTTATGTCTTTTACATTTTGCATTCCCCTTGGGTAGCCCACCACCAATTCACCCGTGATCCATCTCCATGGTCCCTTGTGTTCTTTTCTATTCCATTTTGTGCCCTTTCCCTTCCCTCCCTCCGGCTCCTTCC
>PVIJ01010113.1:0-62291 GCA_004024925.1 Scalopus aquaticus | reverse complement strand
TTTACAAGGAACTCACACAACTCAACAAAAACAAAGCCAACAACCCAGTCAAAAAATGGGCAGAAGAGCTCAAAAGGCACTTCTCCAAAGAAGAAAAGCAAACGGCCAACAGATACATGAAAAAATGCTCAACATCACTTATAATCAAGGAAATGCAAATCAAAACCACTATGAGATACCACCTCACACCTGAGAGGATAGCACACATTAAAAATACAGGCAACAACAAATGCTGGAAAGGATGTGGAGAAAAAGGAATTCTTCTACACTGCTGGTGGGAATGCGAACTGGTCCAACCACTATGGAAAGCTGTATGGCGATTCCTCAAACTGCTAAACATGGAGCTCCCACAGGACCCAGCAATCCCACTTTTGGGAATTTACCCAAAGGACACAAAAACACTAATCCGAAGGGATACATGCACCCGTATGTTCATTGTGGCACTATTCACAATAGCAAAGGTATGGAAGCAACCCAGATGTCCAAAAATAGATGATTGGATCCAGAAGATGTGGTACATATACACAATGGAATACTATTCAGCATGGAAAGAAGATAAACAAAGATAAACACATGTAATTTGCAGCAACATGGATGGAATTAGAGGGAATCATACTCAGTGAAATAAGCCAGAAAGAAAAAGAAAAATATCGAATGGTTTCACTTATAACAGGACTATAGGGAGGCCGGGTGGGAGAGAGACACGCGGTTGGGGGGGGAGGGAGGATAAGGGCACAAAATGGAAGAGAGGAGAATACAGGGGACCATGGAGATGGATCATGGGTGAATTGGTGGTGGGCTGCCCAAGGGGAATACAAAATGTAAAAGACATAAATAACAATAAAAAAAAAAAGGAAAAAAAAAAAGAAGACCAGGAAAGAAGCTGGACTGAAGACTCCAGATAGAGAAAGAGCAAATGTACTTTTGACGGAAAATAAAGTTGTTTAAGCACAAAGAGAGGCAGTAGCAAATATCCTGAAAATAGCACCCAGAAAAAAAGCAATGCTGAGAAGTCATTGTCTTAGACAAATGAATCATTTGTATCTGTAGTCATTTAAACTATATCCTTCTCCGAAAAAGGCTTTAAACCAGCTTTCAAAAATCAACAGATGGAAAAATCACTAGATAGGAAGGACTAAAGGAACATAATAAGGGTAAGAAAAAGATGAAGCCGGAGGTGTGTTAGTAAATAACACACATGCTACACAGTCCTATTTATATTCCCAACAGCCAAAGTAAATAGACAAATGGGATCTGTTACAAGATTTTCAGTGCTGTAAGACAATTCAGCTGCTCGCAGAAATACATGGGTTGAGACTTCAGTAATATTTATTTAATGTGTTTTTTAATCAAGGGAACAGACTGGGTGATGGAGTAGATGACACTTTCAGTGTCATTTCTACAATAAATATGATATACAATTCTGAGATGTTACCATAATTTCTCAGTTCAGTTCAAATCATAACTGCATAAATATTTCCAAAAAGGCAATTACGAAAATGATCCGGATAAGCCACTCCTAGATGGTTTGGCTTATCCAGGAACAAAATTTAGAACATCCAGAGAACATCATATCCTTTAGATAATCTTCAATGAATAATCCTCACTGAATATATTCACAACAAATAAATACAGGAGAAAGTTATTCATAATGTAAGCATTATTTACCCAGAGACATAATTTCTGCCTAGAAAATGCAGCCAATTAATTACAAAATAAATGAAGCCATTCACAACTGAGTGGCCTCCACTTACCTTACTTTCTGCTGGTCTCCCTTTTTCCTCTGGGGAGGAAATAGTTATATCACTTTATAAAAGTCAAATGAATTATTCTTAGGTCTAGCTCCCTTGGTATAGATTTTGTTTATAGGTTAATTCTGAAAATGCTATAAATTGAGACATTAGGAATGTGCCTTATATTCATCAAGATATTTATCTGAATTCAAAATCCCAAAACTCTTGTCTCTAAGTTATAGGTGGAAACATTACTATTGACCTAAAGAAGCAGTATCATTTCATAGAGATTGTTCACACTATAGATTTTGAAAGTAAAATTGAAATTAACTCAAGTAGGACAGCACCTGAACGTAATAGGAAAAATGTCAGGAAACCCACAAACTCTTCAATGCCTTAAAGTGAAAAACATTTTACTTGGGGATGCATATACAAATTCTAGGACTTAGGGTAGCATGTCTTAAGTACCTTCTCACCTACGGTCTTAACAGAGAGACATTTCGTTAATAATAATAAAACATTACCTTAGGTCAGCAGTTTTCCCCGTCTTGTTGATGCACGTAACTTCTCTAGTCTGATATCCAATCTGGATGTCCCAATATTTGTTCTCTTGTCGGTTCTGTCTGTTTCTATTCCTCTTTTTCTTAATAAGTTCACGGGCCTCTGGATCCTTCACTCCTTTCCCTCGGTCCTTTCCCCGTTCTTTATTTTTCCCACGTCTCCTTGCTTGTCGTGCTTGCCTCGAGTGGGGCATGGAACACATGCTCCAGGGACCCACATGCAAGCTGTACATGCTCTCTTCAGCTTCACACGGACTGGACTGACACACCTGAAACTCTGTCAGATTTGGGCAGCCAGAGCCTCCAAACTGGGGGGGTGCCACTACATGTCGTGTCCGGTGCTGGAGTCCGCTGCCACAAGTCTTGGAGCATTCTGACCAGGCAGAAAACTCAGACACAATGCAATCTTGTTGGCAGGGGATTAGACAGGCTTGTTCTAGAAGAGGCTTGGGTTCAAAGTATTCACAAATGATATCCTCCGCAGGAATGTCATTTTCTTTCTGGATACAGGTTATCTCTCTCACCTGAATGCCTTCTTCACCCTTAATGCACTCAAGGGGTTTCCCTAGGCTTCTGGACATCACTGGCTGACACTGATTCCATGGTCCGAGCCTCCAGTCATATAATTCTTTATGCCAGTCACAAACTTTGAAACAATTTTGCTGGTTATGGGGTCTCTCAGCCTGCTTGCAGTTTGTGTGTAATGTTGTCCATCCTTCCACATGAGCGCACCACACAGCCCGGGTCTGAATGCCTCCTGGGCCACATTCATCCCCCATGCATCGGCCCCATGGACCTAAAAAGGATACAAGAGTTAATTTAACAGTGGTACTAGAAGAAAACTAAGTTACTTCACCTTCCAGAAAGGCATTTCAAAATCTAGTACATTAACTTCCCTAAGGTGTCATAAAGTAGGTCTCTGTACATGATTGCTGGAAAATAATGATCTGGACTAACTGTTTTTACAAAAGGGGAACTGTGTCACAGAGTCTATATAAGGTAACTGCTGAGACAATTTCAATGTGGGTCCTTTTGGGATTATTAAAAGTTTTCTGACACTCACTTCCTAAATTTTATGTAGAGAACCCTTGTTCATAAAGGTCATCAGAATTAGTCACTGTGAAAACCCATTACTCTACTGCCTCATAACCATCAAAGTCATTTCAGTAACTGGCAAAGAGGTGGCTGCTTCAGAAGAACTTTGCATCCTGCAGCTTTTTTTTTCCTGAGTAATTAATTATATCATAAGCCCTCCTTGCCATCTCATTTTCTATTTTTATAAACCAGGACTTCAAAAGTCTAATAATTGTAAATTTGTATCCTTACAAGAGTTGTTTACTTTCTGGTCATCAAAACTGGGAAGCGAAAAATCTTCATTTAAATATATCTTACCTTTAAATTTACTCCCTAATTTTTCTCATGGCCCTCCCCTAGTGAAGTATAAAAATGGATGAGAAGTTAAATATAACTTTAAGACTTCTGCAGTCTTCTGAACATAAAATGGATATTTTGGATTTTATCAGTTTATTCATTTCCTAAATATGAGCTATTAGGAATGACAGAGATGTCTTAAGGGGTGGTTTTAGTATGAAATGTGGGCTCGTTAGCTTAGAATTCTCCTTAGCACAGAATGAAACCTTACATTTGCATTTATAATTTTTAAAGTAGATAATGTGGTTTTCAGTGCTTCTATAAACATCAATTTACACAATTTAGAATTACAGTATGCTGGAATTTTAAGGAAAATTAAAAATGATATAACTACATAATTTTCAAAATACCACAGAATTTGAGGAATTAATTGATTTTGCTTAGGGCTATTTTCATTCTATAGGTTGTGTGGGAAGTTCAGGGACAGCAGATAGCGTTTTTGGGGCTCCAGGGTCCCTGAACCCTACCCTACTATCTGCTTATCTATTGGTGTTTCTGTAAGAATTCCATCATCATCATTATTATTATTAATTTATTTATTTTTACACACGCTGAGATTATGCATGAGATTTTGTTTAACAAGGGGCTTCTGTTGCTGAAATATGAAACACCAAGCTAGATTAACTGATTCAGTTTATGGATGAGACAAACAGGATACAAGAATCGAAAGTGATTTGCCAAGTTCACATATGTCCTAGATTTTAGAACTTGAGGTTTAGACATTTCTATGTAAAACGATCTACAAAGAATGAAATGTGAAGACTATGCTTATATTTAAATTGAACATTTAATTTTGTTTAGCTAGTAGATATTGACAAGTTGCTAAGTTTAGTACAAAAGGAATAAGAGTTCTGAGAAGAGACACTACAAATTTTGTAGTAATCATTTATTAAATGATTATTAAATATTATTAAATGAAAATAAATATTGGATATGCAGTATACATATTTCATACTTCATAGACTTATATTTTATTGTACTTTTCAGGTAGGTTTTAAGGGGTCTTCCCAAAATGATCAGATAGATTTTTCCCAAAAGGCCCCATTGGGTCTCTTGTCAACTTGGTATAGAAACTAGAGGTCAATTATGTCCTATGAATCATGGGGGTAGGAGGGGGAGATCTATTGCCATTAATCAAAGGAAAGATCATCACATTGAAAGTTTCTCTCCTTTGCCTAGTAGAAAAAGCAATCACTGATCTTCAGTTTATGTCCTAGAAGTAAATAGTTTGGGGTCTCACCCAGTTTCAGATATATCAGTAAAACATATTCTAAGAATCTCATATTTATTTTTGGAGTAAGAATGAGGTCACCCCTTCTTGCCTGTCAAGTGAAGTCTCCCCCTCTTTGTCCTTAATGCCAGATCCCCCAAAGCAGGATGAATAGCCCTGGTCTTCTCCATTTTTCTTTGGAATTTATAACCATGTAAATTTTCCATATGCTTGTCATTAAATTGATTGGTTTTCCTTTGCTAATCCATCTGTTGCTGTTTCCATCACCAGTCTAATATCAGAAGAACCCAGAGGGGTACAGGATGATTTCTTTTGTGCTTAGAGTTGTAGTAGTAAAGGGTATGCTTTAAATAATTGATGAAGGTAAATTTTGTTACAGAATTCTGAGCATACAAATGTGAACTGACATCACGTTTGCATGTCATTGCTTAGTAAGGAAAGCATATATGACAAAAATAGGTTACTTTTTTTTCCTGGAAAGGAAACCCCAAAATTATGAAACAGAACCATACAACACTAGCTATTAAGTTTGAAATTATGCTGGGCCTCCCTGGTGACACAAGGGGTTAAGTCTCAGCACTATGAAGCTATCAGCAGCCACTGCAGCATGAGTTCGATCCCCAGCCAGGGAGCTGGGGATCCCATATAGCACAGCAGACCTCTCCTTTCTTGCCCACCCCTCCCCTCAGCAGAGTATTTCAGTAGATCTGCCTGTCCTGCTCCCCACTCTGTGTCTGGTGAATCCTCTCACCCTACACACCTCTGGCTTACACCTCAGCTCTTGTATGTATAAATAAATCAATCTTAAAAAAAAATAACAGAACATTACCCTAAACAACAACATAGGGAATGGTTAATATATTAAACTCTCCTAAGTCAAACTTCAGCAAAAACACCAGGTTTACTTCTAAGTATATTCTAAAATAAAAATGCTCACTTTAAAAATGATTCATAGTTACTGATTTCAAATTAGTTTCTTTTTTTCCCACTCTCTGAGCACAATGCATCTCTCTCACACATACTGTGGCTATTAAAATTTCAGTTTATTGAATATTTGTCTGGCAAATACCTGCTTGTCATATTAGACTGATTCTAAGGGCCCTTGAGAAATTTTTTTCCTGTCTTCTCCAACACTTGATTTGACCATGTCTTTTCATTTTCATGGCTGGCTTTTAATGAAGTTTTTCAATAACTTTGTTCAAAAAATATGTACTCAGTAGCTTTTTATATCTAAGAAAATACATAGTTGATGTCAATGGCAGCAGAAAGAGTTAGTTCAAGGAAGCTACTTTTTATATACATTGATGAGTAAGCATTTCTAAAGTTTACTAGGTAACTACGAAAAGCATGTATTCTAAATACAAAAACCTTTCAATTTCTATTTCAACAACATTATCACAGATTCCTATTAGCCAGCTATTCACAGATAACACCACTGGGTTTATTTTATTCAAAGTAACCAGAAGATGGTTAGAAAAGAATTCTATGAGAAAATTCGAAGATCTATAAAAATACCCACTGAGGCTAAAGGAAAATGAAACACATGAAGGCACTAATGAAAGTAGAGGTGGCAATACAATCACAATTGAACCTAAAGAAAAGTCATTCAGTTTCCAGGCTTTAACTGCTGTCTTATCTTTCATTGCACCTTGGGTATTTCATGTGTGTCCAATTAACAGACCTCTTGAAAGATCAGATCCTCACCACTGTACACCCGATGAAGGGCTGTCTACTTCTGGCCTCTAAGCAGTCTTAAAATAATCACAGACTGAACAGAAAGGGGACTGTAAAATGGCTCTTGACAGCTAAGAATTGTTAGCCCAATTAGCTACCATGTTACAACAAGTACAGATGTTTTAAAGTGCAGTGTGAAAGCACAATATGTACACTCCATCAAGGAAAACATAAAGTCCTCTCCAAGTACAATAGAAGAATGTGATATTTAACTGTTTCTCTGCATAAATGTTAAATTGTAGCCCCAGTTTCACATTACTAACAGTGAGAAGTGGCAATGTTGGAAAGGTGATGTGTGGTATGTGTGAGTGTGTATTGGGATGTCTGCTTTTTAACAAGAACAAAAAGAATTTCCATTGCTTCAAAATGTTTCATTTATTGTTCTTGTTCCTAATTATGTAAAGGGAATCTGGAATCTAATTGTGCAAAACAAAGGATAGGCAGCATTATACTTAAGGTCTTAAACAAAATCCCTTTTGAATGGAAATATATTCTTGCATGCATACAGATTTGCAGGATTGTATTCATTAAATATCATGCAAAACAGTTTAGGATGCAGGTCAAAAAATACAGGTATTTCACTTAGCTTGACAGATTTTATATACACCAAGAAATACTACTTGTCTCATTCCACTAAAAATTAGTTAAAGCAGTTGTTATGTAATTTATAGATTCACAATATAAATATTTTCACTTGGAATGTAAAATTATGCAAAACTGCTATAAAACTTTTAAATGAATGCTACTTGGCTTAGTTTTCTATACATTAGTGCTTTAAATATAATTTTTTTTTAAGATTTATTTATTTATACTTACAAGCTAGGGTACAGGTTAGGGGCGTGGGACGGCCAGAGGGTCCACCAGAGACAGAGTGGGGAGCAGAACAGGCAGATCAGAAATACACTGCTGAGGGGAGCAGCCAGCGAGGCAGGAGAAGTCTGCCACGTCATGTGGGAATCTTCCCAGCTGGGCGTCGAACTCATGTCGCCGCTGCCGACAGCTCCACAGCACAGCACTCAACCGCTGCGCCACCAGGGAGGCCCCTTTAAATATAATTCTTAACTAACTTTTCAAAAATGTTGATAAAATAATGAATTTATTTTTTACCTGCTAAGGAGGATTTCATAACATGTCTATTCTCTGCATGTCATTCAAAACTCTTTATTTCAGTCTACAAAAGACAGTCTTTTAAATTTAAAATTAGTATTTTGTCTACCATATTCAACGTTGACTTCTTCCAAGACTGTTTTTTATATGTCAAGGACATGAGAACAATGAAAGGCTGAGTCTATAAAAGGCCACATTATTGACAGGTGGCCAGCAACTGTTCCAAAGAGCCTTATAAAAGATACACTATTAAAGGAGCATGAGAAAATTATGCAAACTACTTCGTGTCCTTGTTTGCCATAAAAATTTCAAATGAGCCAGTTTCTTGTTTGACTAAACATGTTTATATCCTTTATATGAGATAGTGCATTCTCCCCTCTTGGATTTGGTTAAGGAACAGCACATCCTAATTTACTAACATCAAGGAATGCACAGTTTAGCAGCATGGTAATTTCTGTCTCTTGAATGCTGCACAGTATCCTATGTAAAATTCACTATTCATAGAAATAAAAAAATCCTACTTGTTTTACTCAAACAAATCAGTCTAGAAAAAATTAATCATTTCTAATTTATCAGAAAGAAAATAATAAACCCCATAAATCAGAGGTAACTGTTCTTTATATTTTTCTGTCATTCCACGAGGCAATTAAAATTAAATAAACTTGGGACTGTATTCCAAAATCTTTTATAATCTGCTTTATTATTTCATAATATGCTATAAAAATAAATCTACCTCACTGATATGTTGTAATAATTTACCATGATTTATCTGATATTCTAATTGTGACATCCTATTTTAGGTCTTTTTTCAAAATCATTTTGAATTTTATAAAGAATGCTGCAATGAGCAACTATTGCGGTATTGTTGGTCAGATAAATAAGTACAAAAAATTGCAAATTGTCAAGACTTAGATACATCTAGTATTTTCCAAAATGTACCAGTTTGTCTCCCATCAGCAATTTATGAGCACAATTTTTTTCCATAATAGGTACAGACTTCTATTTTTACAGATTTCAGATTCTACTGTGGGAATCGTAAGTTCTTATTTACTCAAAGAAACCATCCTTTGAGTTTTGACTATAGTCTTTATTCCTTTAAATTCAATCTGTTGTATAGTATAACTTCCATAAAGACCTCAAAGTTTCTGAATTGGTGATAATATCCTTTCCCTTTTTTTTAGTACTAAAAGATAATTTTGCTTCTTTGATACTCATTTCTAAGGATTTTTGCTGTGGATATTAAAGTGCCTATTTTTAAATAGTTCCATAGATTGGTAATCTATGTGTCAATCAATATAATACTAATTGATTTGATTATACATACATGCTCTATGACACCTGCATGTAGAAATCTGTGAACACAAAAACAATTGAATTTTGAATACGAACTGACCTAAAATAGATTAAAAGTTCCTTTTAAAGAAAAGCAAAACCAAAGCTCATAGGCTCTTTGACTTGCATTTTAATTTAATTTAATTTTAATTTAAACTATAACTCTCAGATGACAAATCAGTTTGGTGGATGAAAAGATAGCACTATGAAGTCAAGCTGAGCTTTCATCTTCAATAAGTAATTAAACTTTAATAAGAAATTATATAAGAATAGCAAATTAAATGTACAAAATTAGAACTAGCTCTTCAAATCTGATGAGACATTGAATGAGGAATCAGTGACTAGGAGAGCTGATTTTACAGTTGCCAAATATAGTAACCTATTTTCAGGTTATATCATGTTTGATCTCTCTTAAGAAAATCACTTAACCTCTCTCAGTTCTGATTCCTCCATTTGTAAAGAATAATGTAATATGAATCATGTCATTAATTTCTATAATCTCATAACACTATCTGAACCATAAGCTACCATCAATATTATGAGGAATATTTATGATAACGTGAAATGCCTTTTTCTCACACAAAAGATTCATTGTCGTGTCATTTACTGTTTTCAAGTCGTCATACTTCAGTGATAATTTCTTTAGGTTAGACTCCATTAAAATGAGTAACTGGATCAAAGGTTATGACAATTTTTAAGTCTTTAAATATAAGTTGCCCAATTGCTTTTTTTTTCAGAAAACTTGTGGAAATTTACACCCCATTGCCACACTCTAATCAGCATTGTTATAATTTTTGTAAATCTGATAAATACAAATTCATGTTGTTCTAATAACTTTTCATTAATATGACTTTGAATATAATTATTCCCTCTTCTGTGATTTATTCAATTAATTTTTATATTTTTCTAGCAGTATCATGAACTTTACTTTTTACCTGAATATATTTATTTATTGATATTAACATTTTCCATGAACTTTAAAATGTATTTTCTCCTGAACATGTATGTCAACTTTTAAATATTTTTTGGGTTTTGATATGTAAGATTTTCAATAATATATTTTTCTACTTCTTCTTTTACTATTAGGCTTAAAAGAGACTTTCAAATACAGATATAAGTATATTAGTATTGGTAAAATTATACAAAGACTTCATCCTCATTACAGTTATATTTAACACATGTTAAATCCATCAGGAGTTTACTTTGAGTACGTGTAAGGCAAACTCTGGACATTTTATTGTCAACATAGTTAGGCAATTTTACCAAGAATATACAAAGCTATGATTTAAAGGTAGTTTTTAGTATCGAAACATGGCAATCAGAAGTACTTACACACCATATTTTTAATTATACTGCTACATTTTATTCTATTGATACACTTTATTATTTGTATAGTACACATTATTTGTATAGTATATATATTTTGCATGTATGATCTTATTTGACTTTTGTATCAAGTGCTAGATTCTTTTTGAACAATAACTTTATTGTTTTGGGAAACATTCTAACAACTAGATAATAAGAACGAACAAGATTAAGTTATACTATCTGGTAGGTTAGAGATTTTCAGACCTAAGCAAAACAATGCCGTAAGCGTCCACAATATTTCTATTTCATGTAGAATCCCCAAAAAGTTACATTAGCTATATTTGAGCAATTGAGATAGATAATTTATGTCACCATAATGAAAAGCTCCTAACTATGTGAATAGTGTCCCATTCAAATATTGGGATGCCCAAATCAATTTCTTTAAGGAAAAGTATTCTTTAGGATGAAAAGTTTTATAGAGTAATTTCCTACCAAACTTATATAATTTACTAGTGCTGACTGTTACAAAAAAAAAGTTTTGCTAACAGTCTTCATGCACAGTAAAAATTAAAAGGTATATATGAGAATTTGCACTGTCGTTTTACAAAACAACCTAACAATGCCCACTTCCTCTGACACTCCAAATAATAACCAAAATAAAAAAAAACTTACTTCAGATTTCTATGAGTTATCAGTATGCATGTGATTGGCAGATTATTTATAAAACAAGGATAGAAATTGTTGATCATAACAAATATGTAAACTCAACAGCCTTGAAGATATGCCAAAATCATTAATACAGTCTTTCAGTGTTTTAGAGAATGGATTTAAGGCAGCAACATCATATCTAGTAAGTATATTTGCTGTCATTGTTTGAAATAACTTGTTTTTTCATGATGCAAAACATGACACTGAGAACTCTATAATGATTCCTTCAAAACTGAAATGTACAAAACTGTATAGCCAAGTCAAACTACAGAGTTTTGGTTGCAATGTCTCAAAAATGAGTTACCTTTGAAAAATATACACATATATATACTGGAAAATATACATATACATATCTTTGGAAAAAATATGCAGATAAATTTCAGCTGTCTAAGTAGACAAAAATGGAGCCAAATCAATGGGGTCTTTAAAGATGTGGGCTCCTATCATTTATAACCTTCACTTCATCCCAGGGTTCCCGCATAAGAATAGTAAGTCTTCATATAGGCAATCACATTTAAAAGCATGCTCTCTTTTCTGGAATTACCCCAAAAGTAGAATGAGACAAAAGTTTATATTCACAAGTAGATTACTTAAGAATTGGTTCCAGAGATCAGGACTAAAGCACAAAGGGAGTGGTGATATTTGCAAGTAGGACGATATATGTTGTTTTCTGAATGCAAAGGAGCTATGGTAGCCAGTCTCCAAGGTGGCAGACCCTCCAAGATGGCTTCTTGACACTCATGCCTTGCTACAGTCTCCTCTGACAATGAATAGAGTTGGCACATATAACCATTAGGATATTGCAGTAACAATGGTCTATAACTTAAAATTCTAGGTCAAAACAAGTTATTGTGGGTTCTGACTTGTCTTCCTTTAGTTGATTTACTCTGACAGAAGCCAGCTGTGATGTCATGAGACTACAAAAACAGCCTTTTGAAAAGGTCATGGATCTCCTGTGTGAGTAACCCATGATCTCCTTGGAAGCAAACTCGTCAGAATCAGTCAAACTTGTGTATAACCACTTGCCTAGCCAATGTCTTGACCATAAGCTAATGAGAGACCCTTAGTCAGACTACCCAGCTGTGCTTCCATATTTCAGCCTTACAGAAACAATAAAATTAAAAAAAAAAATCACATATATATTGCAAAATACTTCTGCTAAATATATCTGCTAAATTTCTAGGTAAATTGTTACACAGCAATATGTACATAACACAGATTTTGGTACGTGAAAGTGGTATGCTCTCATAACCAAAAGTCTAAACTCTAAGAGAGATTTATTAGAATAGGGCAATGGGAAAGAACTGGAAAGATGATTAGCAAGATGCGATGAAAAGTCAAAGTTGCTCTGAAGAGACAGTTAGAATAAGCCAAGTGGTGGCTGCCTGTAAGGACTTAAAAAATTCGAAGAGGGCCTCCCTCGTGGCACAAGGGGTTAAGGCTCAGCACTATCAAGCTATCACCAGCTGCTCCACCATGAATTTGATCCCTGGCCAAGGAGCTAATGAACATAGTGTAGCAGACCTCTCCTGTCTTACCCACTGCTCCCCTCAGCAGTGTTCTGCCCACTACTCTGTCTCTGGTGAACCCTCTTACCTCTGGCCTACTGCCCAGTTCTTGTATGCATAAAAATAAATCTTTAAAAAAAATTAGAAGAATGCTACTGAAAAATGAGCAAGGGGGTTCTTGTTATATCATGGTAGAAAGCAAAACAAATCTGCCACCCACAGTAATGCAAGAAGTAGAAAATATACCTAATGAACTGGGTAATCTGAGATTTCTAGTCAAGGTATTGAAGGTGCCATTTCATCTTATTTATTAGACTTTCTCTAATACTTTCTACTTCCTAGTCACCAAATCCAGCCATCATGACATGAAAATAGTGGACCAGTATGATGTTCAGAGGAATGTTAAGAAAAATCTAAGAGAGATGCAGTTCAAAACTATAGTGAGATATTTTCTCACACTTCTGAGAATGTTACATGTAAATAGTTCCTCCAACAGCAAGTATTGGAGAGGTTGGGGAAAAAGAGGAACTCTTATACACTGATTGCTGTTCAGCTTGCTACAATTTAGTGAGAAGCAAAATTTCCACAGTATTCATCTCGAATATTATTGCTTTACAACTGTGGTACTCCTTCCATTAAAGATAAAAAGATGAAGCAGTCAATCTAGTGATTAACTTGACATGGATTTCACTGGGAAAGAGGGGAAAAGGAGGAGGTGGCAAAGAGAAAACTAACAGAAAAAAAGGTAAATTAAACATAAAATGCTTTTCTTTAAAAAAGAGAGAGAAAATGTTATTTTCGACAAAAGAAAAAAAGTGCTTAACATCAAACTTAACCAAAACCATGTTCTCGCATATAGGTGTATTTTTGCATCTACTCTTACATTTTTCTCTCTTTTTTTTCCCCAATAAAATCTCTCTCCAATTCATCATCACTTCTAATCCTCGCCAGAATGGGCTTCATTTTCAGAACCCTGGTCCCTGATTTCATAGGTATAGGATGGGATGCTGTCCATTTCCTTCTCTTTGGGAGGAAGGCTGGTTCTTTGGATGATTCTCAAGATGTGAGATGACTCACTTTCCTTCTGCCTTTCATTGGACTTGGAGTCACAGTAGCCTTACCCTGGGTTTGGACATTTTATTCTCTCTTCTCTCAGATTTGAACTTCTTAACCATTTTTTCATTTGTTTTTGAACTGCCATTGTCACTATCATCATCATCTATAAGGAAATCTTCACTGCTGCCACTGAATTCAAAGTTGTTGGTTCCTCAAATACCACAGTCCCTTGGTTCAGGGTCCCTTAATTAGAGGAACTCACACTTTAATTCCCCCACCCACTCACTCCCTGCACTCCATCGCAGCTTTTGATTCTTCTATTCATTGTTTTAACTAATGGGAATTGAGAAACATGGCCTTTGCTAGATCAGCACCTGTATACCTAGTGTCAAAATGCTGTTTGATTTGTTACAGTACAGACACAACACTTTTTATAACAGCTACATATGGCCAAACACTTGGTTAATTTCTCACCACTTGCTGTATACTTCCATGGTCCATCCAAGTTTTCTCTACTTTTTTCAGGGACAATATAGGTCAAAAGAACAGGGTTATAAAGTGGACCACATCTCTATATGGTCTGAATGTTTGATGTGGCATTAATTTCTGGAATTCCACCAGGGATGCCAGGTGAGAGAATAATGCAAAATTCACTTCCTATCTATAATTCATCCAAATCGATCAAAAATTCAAAATCTCAGTATTAATAACTCTAGTAGTAAGCTATTATAAATCGGTCTAGCAAAGGAGGAAACAAAGCATTTATCTACTTCCCTTTATCCCACTGGTCAAGATTAACCACTTGATCACAATTTCTCTCATAATTTTCAGTAGTGCATGACTGATTGCATACTCGGTTTCTGCAACTGCTTTGCACTACCATGTCAGAGAAGCTTTGGGAATGTAAACTCTTCAGTCTGTGCTAAGTTCCAGTTCGTTTGCACCTGTGTGAATCTGATTAAACATATAAAACTGGAAGTCTCAGGAGTGACTAGAGGCGGAGGCAGAGCCAAGAGGATTAAAAAGGACAAAAGGGTTGCACAACTAGCAAATAGCAAAAGTTTTGTTGCTTGTTTTTCTCTTATAAGTGTCAAACAAAGCACATCTATATTTCTATGAACAATATATCTTTCAGATGAAACTGCTAAGATTTGATGACTGATTTTTTATTTTATCCCATATATTTATTCATTCAACTGATATCCAGTGAGGGTTTAAAATGACTGTATGTATTCTGATAGGAAAACGCTACAAAAGACAGAAACAACTCAGATATCCATTAGTGGATAAATGGATAAATAAAATGTGGCACATATGTATGATGGACTATTATTCAACCTTAAAAAGAATGACATTCTAATATATGCTACAGCATGGGTGAGTTTTGAAAACATGCCAAATGAATAAGTCAGATTCAAAACAACAACAGCATATGATCATAAATATATGTTCCACCTAGAATAGCTAAATTCACAGAGACAGCGGGTTGAATGTTACTTATGGCTGATGGAGGGGTGAATGAGAAATTATTTTCCTATGTGTGTAAAATTTCAGTGTGTGATGATGAAAAGTTTCTGGAGATAAGATAATTGTGATGGTTGATAGCAATGTAAAATACACTTACTAAATTGTATATTTTGCCTTAAAATTACATACAACTCTAGAACAAACTAAGATCTTTTATATTCACATCTAAAATCCTTTGAACTTAGTGAATCTTTCTGGATACAGCAATATGGTGCCACGGTTTTGGGAAGTTACTGCCAAGTTCAAAGCCTTGGGGAATTCTTAAATTCCTCAGACCTAGAAACAATTTATTTGAGACCTTCAAGCAAAAAGGGAAGGGCCAATTATAGATCTGAAGACTTTTCCTTGCCTTATTAAACATTGAAGAAAAAAAAGAGTAGCTCTGAGATGCTGCCATTATCATCTTAGGTCCAGTGGCTAGAATATTAAATAGGTAGTTATCATTAGAAGTACTATATTCCAAGGTCTTGTTTTGAGGATGTTGCACTGCTAATTGCATACCTCAATAATATAGTGTTAGCCAATAATGTGGGATTGTGGACATAATCTCCATGAAATAAAAATAAAAATGAAGTGAATAAATAACCGTTTGATATGTGTACTACTTTCATTACACATCTAGAAACATATTATGCTTTGATTCCTTAGGACATATTTTACTCATACTCTGGTTAACAAATGTGTATGTATCTGCTATTTTTTAATTTTCTATAAAGCTCATTTATGGATATTACTACATTTTAGTATTCCCTTGCATATAATAATAAACTGTTTCTGTGAAACAGAACCAAGTAGATTTCCCTCCTAATGTTATATAACAATTAATGAAGCTCATGAAAATAAAAGGAAAGTTACTATAATTTCTTCATTTCTGGCACTGGAGTAAGACTGACTTCATTACAAGTATTTATTAAGGATAAGAATAAATTCAGCTTTTATCTTCTTACTTAAAAAGACCATTGTTATATACTTAGGAGACTGAGAAGTATGATTTCTTTATAAAAGATTGTAAAGCCTTCTTGCATGGTTTCCTTAGTCAGTACCCACATGAGTTGTGAATTTTATAATCTTCATATAATTTCTATCTCACTAAATGCTCACTAAATTACAAAGAATTTGAAAAGCAAGTAACTAAAATACCTGAAAAATGAAACTTACAAAACCTTGACTATTATGTATATGAATGTTTTTTAAATATAAATACACTTTATAATATAAATGTTTTTCTACCAAAGTACTTTATCTGAAAATAAATACTTCACATAAAGCCAATTTCATATCCCAAGCTCCACATGTCCAAAAAAATTGAGTGTATACTTAGGTGTAGTAATTTGCAACATTAGTGAATAAGAAATACCTATTAGACTCTAGATTGACATTTCCATAGTGGGTAAAAGTCCAGAGAATTTTGAAAAGCTAAACATGAGCTCAAAATTGTAAGATGTCTCATATCAATAATCAGTAGGCAATCAGTTAAACTGGAATGCATATGCTTCAATTTCCCAAAAGGTGAATAGAGGATTATCTTAATTTTCAGTAGTATCTTCTCACTTTTCAAAATATAATCCATAAACACACACAAAATTCTTACTAGATGATTTGATCAGTGTTTTTTTTTTTATTTCCAGATATTTAGTCCATTTAGTTTAGGAAATATGGCATATGTAAGAAAGTTCTAAATTAAGTTGTAAAATGAAAAAACATACTGGGTTTGTTCAATGTTGACTATTTCTAATTGTCATGAAAAGATGTATCCTCTGTTAATAAAATAACCAGTTTTATCTTCAAAGATATGTCACCCAACAAAGCAGTAGTGAAGATTTATATACAACTCTGTCAAGTGTTTTCTAACAACTTTAGACACTACATTTCATCTTTAACTAGAAGTTAGATGTGCATCAGAAATGAACATACATATTCTGGTTTTTGTTTCTATGCACATTTGTTTTGTGGTTGAGTACAAATTATTCCTTGGATATTAAGTTTCTATGACTAAAAGATTTAACAAGCATTAAATAACCTCAATTTTTTAAAAAGATTTATTTATGCATACAAGCTGGGGTACAGGCCAGAGGCATGGGGCAGTGAGAGGGTTCACCAGAGACAGAGTGGGGACCAGCACAGGCAGATTGACGGAAATACACTGCTGAGGGGCGCAGTGGGCGAGGCAGGAGAGGTCTACCATACCATGTGGGAATCTCCCCTGCTGGGCATTGAACTCGTGCGCGCCACCGCTGCTGACAGCTCCACAGGGCAGCGCTTAATCACTGCACTACCAGGGAGGCCCAAATAACCATAATTTGAAAGTAATATTGTATTAATATTCAATTCTATATTTAATGTCAATTTTGAGATCAATTTTATATTTTAAGACATGTTATTAGTCTTTTTTGGAGACATGTAGTTGCAATTTTTCTTTTACTTGATTAAAATTAACAGTGAGTTTCATTTTAAAAATATAATATATATCAGTTGAAATTAACTCAGGACATTAGTTCACATGGTTTCACTGAATAACTGGTTATAAGACTATGATTGAGAACCAACTAAAGCAGATTAGATGGAACAGGTGAACTGACTGTTGCACATTCACAGAAATTGTAAAATTAAAAAATGACGGAACCATAGCGTTAAATAGTGCAACATTTTGTAGCTATCAACAGAAGTACAAGACCATCAGAAGTAAAATGTTAGTTTACCAGAAGTAAAAAGTCACTATCCAAGCAAGGGTCAGAACCTAATTTTTCTGACGTCCCAGATCAGTAGGCTCACATTCTACCTTAGCTGAATTTAATCCACAGAGTAATTCAGAGTGGTACTCTATTTCTCAAATTTTAGCAAGTAGATTATCAAAGTGATCACATACTCCATATATAATTCACTAAATCAGGAACAAAAGTTAGCATTATCTTTGAATCTCCAATTTGGAAGGATCCTCAGACATTCTTTATTACAATCTTTCTTCATCTATGTACTTTTAGTCTCATTGGAACAATTCCAGTGACAAGAGCTCATTACTTAACAAAGCTGGCCACTGTGGTCCTGGACAGCTTGGTTAGGTGTTTCTTCTCCATATTCATATAAACATTTCCTTTCTAAAAATTCTAGCCTAATCCTTTTTTCCTGATAGCTTTTCAAATATTTTAAAACTCCAAAATAAATAATCTTTGTTTTTCTTATTCTTATAGTAAGACTTCTCATCTCATCAGCAGACCTGCTTTCTTAGCACATTATTAGACTGTACAATAATATAATAGAATAAATTGGGAACTAGTAAAGAAAACAAAAAGGAATAGACAAAGACACCTGGCTATTTTCATGTATCTTTTTTATTTTTATTGAGTGAAACAAACATATCCATTTCAATATGAGTCTTGTTCCAAGCCTCTGAAAATAGTCCCCTAATTCATCTCAACTCATTCTGTCAAGGTTCAGTCTCTTGATTTACACAGTGCTGTGTAGTGAGTTTATTCACAATGGCCATTTTTGGTAATTGTTTAACTAATTCAGTCCCATAAGGAAAAAGGCATATATTGAAAATCCTGGGCCAAAATACCCATTTTACCAATGAATTCTATCTAGATGTTCACAAAGAGAGCTAAATTTACATTTTACTTCTAAGCTCTTGATTCCTTAATCAGTAATCTTCACTGACCATGTTCCTGAAGTGCCTGCATTTAGGTATCACTCCCCCAAATGTCTCTCAGAATTCTATAATTCTATTGCATATTCCAGATTTGATAACTTTTAGATTATATTTGAAGATAAATGTTAATAATATGTTTTTGTGTGCTTTGACATGGTAGTTATACAATGATATTAAAGGCTAGGTATGGTTACATAGCAAATGTTTCACACACCTAACTGCATCAATTTAGTATTCCTTTGATGGAAAGAGATGAGATTTCTAACAAAATTAAACGCATAAATTAAATTCTCTTTATAGGATTCAATTATAGTACTAAAAATGTTCTGAGCATTCTATACTGAATGTTCATTATTTGCTAGAGCATAAAGGTCATGGGGACTCACAGTTCACAGATGGTCTCCAGGCTAAATAGGACACAGAACAGGGACAAAGAGAACTTGCATTTGGATTACCTAGACTGTGTTCGCTCAGAATTTATTTATTTTTTAAATTCAACTTTATTGTGGCAAGAATATGAGATCCACACTCTTAACACATTTTACATGTATACTATACTACAGTTGACTATAGGTGCATTGCTGTACAGCAGATCTGCAGACTATTATATGACCCAGTAATCTCACTTCTGGGTATTTATCTAAAACAACTAAAACCAGGATCTTAAAAGGACATTAACAGATTTTATTTTTAATGATTTCTTTTGATGTTTTCATTTTGGCTCTAAGGAATAGTTTGGGTTACCTATTTTTCTTAAAACCATTATGCCAACCTAATTATTTAGTGCAAATTATCTGCTCATATCAGGATTTGGTAAATCAAGCAGTTCCATTCAAATTAATAAATATGAATATACAACATTTTAAGCATCCAGATCTCTCTGTCATGCCAGGGAACCAATCAGACTTATTTCTCTCCTCATTTACCTATAAAAATCCTGAATTAAAAAATAAATTTGAAGGGCGATAAAATTTTCTTTCACATATGCTATCATTATGAGAAAACTCGGTTTTCAATGTAGAAACAAAAGAATGAGTACTGTTATCTTTTTAAAAATTACAGAGAAAATAAATAACTATTGATTACTGATAACACACTGTGTAGAAAGTTGCACGTATTCCAGCTGTTAAAATTTTCATGTTGTAAATTTCATATAGTGGTCTATGGACATTATTTTGAAGAGGGGGGTAAGACAGACACTTTAGCAATGTAACCTTAATGATAAACTTTAAATCATAGCACCTTGCCATTATAACTAGTTAATATTTAATACTTATAAATCGTAGAATGAGCTTTGTGGATTTCATTCAGTAAGGGGAAAAACTAGGTTTACTAGAAGCCAAGAAAAGGAAGAAATGTTTACTGAGTAACTCAAAGCTTGATAGAAATAATGGGATTTGAGTTTGATAGGCAGAAACATAAATTATGGAACCTGATTGGATAGGTACAAATGTGGGATTAGAGAATTCTAGTGATAAGGAACAAAATCAGGAAATGTAGACTATAAACTGTCACAGGAACCAGAGACATAAAAGAAAAGAGCCTGGGGCTAGGTTGGGGACAAACTTGGAGACTTTACTGCATGTATGAATTATCAAGAGGCTAGAAAATAGAGTACTCTGGCTATGGAGGTCAAGGTTATATTACACCCAGAAAATGACAGTAATGAAAGTCAGTTGCCAGCTACAATAGCCACCCTCAACATCAACAGGGGACCAGTAGTCAGTGAATCCAATATCAAAATGCATCAACTGCAGGCTAATCAGTGATGAAAAACAAACTGGTAGGTTAAAGTAATTTTTGCCTAAAAACTAAGCCATGACCTGATCAGCTGCTTAAGGACATTAGGCAATTAAAATGTAAGGCATGGTTATTTCTTTTAAGAGAGAGTCACCAATATTTGTGGAAAATGAGATTTAACTTGGCAAATTTTATTACCCTTCTGGCTTTTCCCTAAGGTTGTCATCGAAATGATATACGTTTATTATGTTTATTTATTTTAGACTTGTTTGTCACTTGCTAATATGCTTGTGAAGATGACTGCAAGAAGTGATACAATTCAAATTATTTTCCCCATACAGGTCTTCTTTCATTCTGATGGTGTTAATGGTTGAATCGTTATTGCTGTGGCATTTTCTTCAGTGTCACAATGTCTCTCTGAGGGTGTGTTACATTTTCATAATTGCTATCATCTTAAAAAATGCTGGTTTCTCCAAGTGACAAACACTGCCCTTACATTTGAGATTCACAGCTCTCACAGGAAATCTGAATGTCTTTGAGGATTCTTTACTCATTTTGCCCATGACTGATTTTTTTATCTGTAGATAAGCAGTTTTTCAGAATTTTATACTATTAAAAAATTTCATTCTATTGTTCTTTGATATATTATAGCTTTCATAACATAGAGGAATTTATCTCGGACTTAATTGTAGCTCTTGGAAAATATTATAGTTTTTTTCTTTTCTTGAAAAGCAAATAAACACATAAAAGATGCATTGGATTTTAAGAGTCTTTGCAGAACTCAATACAATGCCTAAGACCATGAGCGAGAGAAGTAAAAAGAGGCCCCAAAAAAAAATAAATAAATCAGTGTGGGTAAATTTCCTAGGATGTAAATTGTACTTTTGGGAAGTACAGTTTACAAAAAAGAAGATCAAATAACATATTTCAGATTCTGAACTCACTCAAATGAAAAAAAAAAAATGTTCATTTTTCTCCAGATCATCTTGACATCATTTCCTTACTGTGTAAATGTTTGATCATGTGTATCTTAGATCCCAAGTGTTTATCCATTTAATTAGAGTAGTTTATCAATGTGCTTTAAAAACATGTGAAGAACTATACTAACATATGAAAATATAAAATTATAAGCCACCCATCCACTTTTAAGAACTTCTAGACTGTCCTCTGCACTGAGCATCCTGAGGAATATTTTCAATATGCAAATCTGTTCATGTCATATTGAATGCTTAAAACTCTTGGATGCCTTCCAGGCACTCCTGGGTTAAAGCAAAGCTTATAAGCACAACTTATAAATTCCACCAGGATGTGACCAATACCTTCCTCTTCAAGCTTATCTTGTATTTTGCTCCTTCTTGATATTGTGCTTTAGCCACAGTCATCTTCTACATCATTTCCTTCAAAGAGGAAGGAATTATATTCTATTATATCATTTAATGTGTGGCAGTGCTGAAAGGAATCTGCTTATACCTTTTTTTCCCTATCAGTTATTAGTATCTCAAAGGCAGATACTGTGTGTTATTTTCCTATCGCTAATGTTCAGGATAATGCATATTACATATTGTTACTATATAAATACCAATTAATGAACAAATTAAAATGAATAAAATCTTCCCACTGCCTAACTGGAAAAAACTTTCACAGCTAAAGCATTAGTGAGGAGAAACATCTCCCAATGAACCCAATAGTTTAATTTAGTTAAATATAAATTTCCACAGAATATCTAAGAATCTACATCCTGTCTACTCAAAGTGTGACACAGGGATCAGTAACACTGACAATATCTAGGAGCTTATTAGATAAACAGAATCTCAGGATTGACCATTAGTTTTACTTAATCAGAACTATATTTTTATAGGCTTATACTTTCTATACATATTAAAAGTTTGAGCAACTTAAATCATTAAATTACACTGATTTATAGAGGAGACATTTATATCAAATTAGTTAGAGAGGTCTAGGTCCCTGATCTGAAGAATTAATATGAGAGAAAGGAAATTTTTCCTAGGAAAGTGTATGGATTCATTTATGTTTTCAACAAATAGGAAATAAGTAGCAACTGTCTTCCAAGTATTATAACATTCTAACATGGTTAATTTTGATGTACTTACTACGCTCATGAAGTATTTCACCTATTTAGAAGATTTAATAAAACATTTTTTTATTCTTATTAAAACAATGTCTAACAGAAAATTCAGGTAACTATAAATCAAATAAAAATGCTTGTCAAGTAATTTGGAAGAGAATGATTCAAACTTCAACTCTTGTTAAATCAACTATATTTAAGATAAATATAAATAAATGCAATGATATTGGGTCTTGCCTGCTTTCCTATTAAACCATTTTTTATGTCATAAGAAAAATATCATGGCCAAATAAAATAGGATATGTTTAACAAAGCAATAAAATATTCAGAAATATATACATAGGAGTAAAATGTATAAAGGTAGCATTTGATATTAATAAAACATAAAAAAATAAATAGCACTAAATTATTAACTCTGACAAAAAATGTTAAATACCGATTTGGTAACACAAACCAAACCAAATTACATATGTACGGAAGAGATCAATATAAAAAAGCAAACCCGTTACAGCCAGAATCGAGACAAAATAATATGTGAATATAGGTTTTGAAAGTCAGAAGCTTTCGACTTCTGAGCCTGACATAATAGTTTACTTATCAGGTCTTTATTTATAATAAAAAAAATAGAATAGATGGTTATATTAAATATTGTTTGAAATCATCAGAGGCTTATTAATACATTAAGAACTTCAAGAACCAAGATCCCAGGCAAAAATGAAGTGTAAAGCAAGCTGTGTGACATCTGTCTCAACTTTCATACTTTAGGCACTTTCAAATTCTGAAAATGTGGCCAAAAGGTAGAAACAGATATTTCATCAGTTTTCCAGACCTGGGAAAAAACATGTTGTCCAGGAAGAAGGAAAGCAACCCAGTCTATCAATTGTGATTTCTAAAAGACTGTATCTGTGTATAAAGGAAAAAAGAAAAAATTTAAGACTGAAATTAAGTTTCTAATTAGCTGAATTCCACATCAGATACAGGTTATTTTTCCCTACTCTAACTAAACACCAGACATAGACACACACACACACACAAATCCTATGTGCAAGGTTATGTCAATTACATAGTCTGCTTACTCTAGTTCACCCTCCTATGGCTTGCATTCAATAAAAGACTGCTTAAGGACCAAGACAATGGAGATATACCAGTTGTCAGACTTATACATTAAAGTATCTGTGAATAATATTTTCAGTAAGTAGGAAATGAGGCCAAGACTGTCAGCAAAGAGCACAAATCTATATCATAAGTCTGTTTTAAAAAGTCATAGACAAAATCTAGAACTTAGACATAAAATAACCAAGAAAACTACTACCTATATGTTAATATCAGATTGAGCATATTTTAAGAAAAGAATCATTAAAGACAGACATTTAAAAATAAAGTATCAGGGCCTCCCAGGTGGCGCAGTGGTTAAGCTCTGTGCTGTGGCGTTGTTGGCAGCAGCAGCAACGTAAGTGCAAACGCGAGTTTGATGCCTGGCTGGGGAGACTCCCACATGGCACAGCAGACATCTCCTGCCTTGCCCGCTGCTCCCCTCAGCAGTGTATTTCCGTCCATCTGCCTGTTTTGCTACCCACTCTGTCTCTGGTGAGCCCTCTCACCGCCCCACGCCGCTGGCCTGTACCCCAGCTTGTATGCATAAATAAATAAATCTTAAAAAAAAAATAAAGTATCAATCTACAAGAATGAAAAACATTTTAAACTTTATATGTATCTACTATCTGGCCTCAAAATATATGTTAAAATTGCCACAACTAGGAGAAACACACAAATGTACAATTATAATAAATATTCATTAAGATATCCACTTTTTTTGTGATTCCATATGAAGTTCAACAATATTTGTTCTATTTCTTTGAAGAATGCCATTAAGATTTTTATTGGAGTTGCATTAAATGTATGAATTGCTTTAGGTAGAATGGCCATTTAGATACAGTTAATTTTTCTAATCCATGAGCAGGAAATATCTTTCCATACATTTGTCTATTCTATTTCTTTTAAAAGTATTTTGTAATTTTCCTTGTGCAGGTCTTTTACTTTCTTTGTTAGGTTTATTTTGAGGCATGTATGTATGTATGTATGTAGCATGTATTTATTTATTTTGGTATAATTGCAAATGGGATGGTTGTCTTAATTGCTTCCTCTTTAGACTGATTGTTTGCTTATAGGAAGGCTACTGATTATTGTGTGTTGATTTTGTTACATGCTACTTTACTAAACTGGTTTTAGTTTTTCTGTGGAATTTTTAGTATTCTGTGGATATTTTATTAAATCATTTACAAATAATGGTAGTTTTACTTCTTTCCCAATCTGGATTTCTTTTCTGTTTTTCTCTTGCTGAACTACTCAAGCTAGGACTTCCAGTACTATATCAAAACAGTGCTGAGAGTGGACATTGCTGTCTTGTTCCAGATCTTAAAGGGAAGGCTTTAAGTTTTTCAGCAAAGCTCTCCTGACTAAAAAGGGGAAGAAGTATTACACTCCCAGACTTCGAACAATACTAAAATCCATTATGATAACAACAGCATGGTACTGGAGCAAAACACACACAGACCAACGACATTGAACTGAAAATCTAAGACAAAGGAGCAAAGAATAAATATCAGAAGAAGGAAAGCCTCTTCAATAAATGGTGTTGGGAAAACTGGACAATCACACACAAAGGAATGAAACTAGACTACAATCAGACACCATACACAAAAATCAACTCAAAATGGATAAAAGACTTGAATTTGAGACCTGGCACCATAAAATACATAGAAAAAAACACTACATGACATAAACCTCAGAAACAACTTTGAGGACTCACCTCCAGAAGCAAGTAAAACAAAGGAGAAAATAAACATTTAGACTCTATCAAACTAAAAAGCTTCTGCACAGCAAAAGATATAGTTACCAAAATGAAGAGACATCCTACTGAATGGGAGAAAGTATTTGCACACCAAACAACAGATAAGACACTGATATCAAATATCTACAAAGAGCTCACACAACTCAACAAAAACAAAGCGAACAACCTAGTCAAAAAAAGGGGCAGAAGTGCTAAAGACACTTTTCCAAAGAAGAAATGCAAATGGCCAACAGGCATATGAAAAAATATTCAATATCACTAACTATCAAGGAAATGCAAATCAAAACCACAATGAGATACCACCTTACACCAGGGAGAATGGCCCATATTAAAAAAAAAAAAAAAAAAAAACTGGAAACAACAAATGCTGATGAGGATGTGAAGAAAAAGGAACCTGATAACACTGCTGGTAGGAATGTAAACTGCTCCCAGCCACTACAGAAAGCTGTGCAGAGGCTCCTCAAAACCCTAAAAATGGATCTACCAGAGGATCCAGTGATTCCGCTACTAGGAGTCTACCCAGAGAATACTAATTCAAAAGGAAGCCGTTACTCTTATGTTTACTGCAACACTATTTACAATAACTAAGGTATGGAAACAACCTAAATGCCCCCAAACAAATGAATCAAGAAGATATGGTATATATACACAATGAAATACTACTCAGTGATCAAAAACGATAAACTTGTGACATTTAAGGAAACATCGAGGAAGTTGTGAGGGACTTTGCTATGATAAATATATCAAAAGGAAAATGCTAAATATTGTATAGTTTTACTGAAATGTAGAATATAGAGAAACTGAACAAAGGGTTAGGAAAAACACAAAACTTGCAAGTTGACCATAGACCTGAGGCATACTGGCAAAAGCGGGGGCGGGAGGGTTAATGGAGGGATCATGGTCAAAACAAGGGAAAGAAGAGAATAAGTTATGGGAGAGAAATATTATGGGTGCTATGGGGGTGGGAAAACTAAGGGTACTACACCTGAGGGGAGAAATCAAATACTGTGGAAAAATTAACAAAGATGTAAAGAAATAATGAATTATGATATATATGCAAGAAAAGATAAAATGTAATAAATGAATTTTAAATAATGGATTATGATAAATTTCCTTTAAAATATAGGAAACATTACAATACATATAGAAATTATGCTATTTTTTTGAATCTTCTAGGTACTCTTTGAATGGAAACCTACTATTTAATCCACTCCTTTCATTAAGTTGGTACTTTTTGACCCAGCCCTTGTGCAAAATCTTGTTACTAATCTTTATCACCTTCAATAGTGATCATCCATGATCCTTTCCAGAAATTCCATAAATTTCTCTAAGATATTACTAGAAAATCAGGAAGTAAGTTTTAAAACAGGGTTTCTGAAGTATCTCAAAATATATGTATGTTATTCCTATTTATAATAAAATATGATCTATAACAGTCAGAAGAACAAAATTCTTGAACATATACTTGGTATTAGATAAATCTGGCTGTGTACATACTTGTTTTTTATTATACTTTTTTTGGATTACTTAAGTTATGCAAACATCTATTTCCTCATTTTTATAGAGAGGATAATGATAGAACATACCTCATAGGGATATTATGAATATTAAACAGATGAAATAGTATTACTGAAAAACAAAAACTTAAAGATCAGAAATCACATATGCCTAATGACATATTTTGACATTCTAGTTACTTTGCAATAAGTAGCAAACAGCCAGTGAGATTGATGTGAGACTGTATATGGTTGTAATGCTATAAAATGCTTTGCATACATAAACAAAATGAGAGATACATGCTTTCCAAAGCACTTGAATTACTACCAAGGATAGAGCAGCAGAACAGATTCTCAACTACACAGTGGTAACCCCTTGAAAATGCTTTTCTGACCTCTGAATACCATCCTTTTAATAGCATTACTGAGATTCCAGTTTTCCTTGAAAACAACCATTTCTTTTAGATCCATGGATCACCTTGAGAGTATCTTCTCTTTGTCACATTCTTGTGGTTTTTTCCCCTTATCTTTTCTTTCAAGGGTTTAACAGAATCAGTAAGAAAATGTCACTTTCTAGTTAGATGGATGCAAATCAAAGAAAAGGGAAAGGATGAAGTAAGTATTAAATTGACTGGTCTGTTTTCATAGCAGAATTTCACAATTCAGAATCCATCAATACCAATTCACAGGTAAGGCAGCATCAAAGGTTTTGTGATGTTGAGCAGAATTTATTTGGCTGCTTCATGATGGCATACAAAAGTTACAACCCAAATATAGCAAGGAAAATCCTCAGCTGTCTGAATATATAAAATCACATGACAAAGCTTATTTCTAAGGGGGAAATGTGAATGTTGGAAGAGCTAAACCACTGAACTAGTTATTATACCAAGAAGCCAAAGGATTTTCTAATTTCCACTGAAATTGTTCCTGCCCATTAATGTTAATTACCAATAATTTTAGACTCTGCCAGCTAGAACAGCTTTACAGGCATATAAATTCAATAAATATGGTATGAGTAGAACTAATGAGTGGTAAGGTTGAGACCTAAAACCCCAGAGGAAAATGAGGCAAATGTGAATTGGGTTTCTATTGTGTCCTTAATTGAACCTCACTCTTCCTGTCACCACATACAACCCACACTCAATAGCTGCTCACATCTCTTCTCAAGAAAGCTCTCTGGAGTGTGACAGTTAACAACCTTCAACAATACTGCAAAGAAAGGGGTTGGGAGGCATTCATTTCCTTTTGTAATCTCTAGATGTTTGCATATAAAACTTTTTTTTTTTTTTTTGCACTAGAGTAAGAGCTCCTTAAGGTTGTGAGGCAATATGGAAAAAAGCACAATCTAGAGAGTCTGAAAGACTAGAGCTACCCAACTTCGATTCTTTTTAGTTACAGCAACAGAACCAGGTTTTGTAGGATCAGTAGTTTATCCAATTTGGGGGCTTTCTCTAAGGAAAAATACAAAGTTATCAATACAAAATTAAATCCAAGATTGAAATTTTATATATTATAAGAAAGTAAATATACAAATTGCACATTTTTAAAGACAACAAAATTAAAAATGTATGACAAATCAGCAGAACCCCTTTCACAGCCCAGGGTTTTAAAGTTGTTTATGCAAGTGAAGCACTTTATTCTCCTCAAGATAAACTCTCTAATTATCCAGATAAAGGTTTCCAGGTTATCTACTACATGGATTCCCAATTAATTATTTGGACCTTAAAAGACTGTAAGAAATAAATTCAAAAGTACATTCAGAAATTGTTCCAGGAGTTCTGGTATACTCAACAAAAAGCAGGTAATACTACTATTACACAGTACATCCGATTGCTCTGTGGTGATAAAAATGCTTTTTCTAAATTCCTTTAAATATTATGCTAATCTATAATGCAACATTTTCTTAAAATATGCATAAGGGTATGTTTTACATAGCATACAAAAATAATGTAAAACAAATATTTATTTTTCAAAATGTGAAGATTGACATTCCATTTTATAGCATCAGGCAGCTTAGAATTTAGGAAACTGAGGAATTAAAATATTTTAAAGTTCATTATGTGCATTTAAAATTTTCTAATTTAACACAAGCATATTAAAGTAAGTCAGAAAACTGTCCTTTTACATCAGGGGAATAGATAGTACTTTTTTTTTAATTGGGCCTTATACTAAGTGCTAATTATCTGAATTATCTGAAGATCTATTAACTGAATATTGTAGGAGGCATTCTTAGCTCTGGTACCAATATCTTTTACATTTTCTTATGAAATCAATATTGCTTTAACCTACACTAGCACTATTCCCTTTCTTATACTCCCCCTTGCTACTTAAGTCATTATTAATCATGTAGTCTTTTCTATGAAAAACTTATAGAGGTGTTTATGTGAGTGATGCAAACAAGAGTAGTTACAATATTAAACTAGTTCTAAAAGGAAGGGCAAAATTGGGCCTCCCTGGTGGCGCAATGGTTAAGCGCTGCGCTGTGGAGCTGTTAGCAGTGGCGATGAGAGTCCAACGCCAGGCCAGGGAGATTCTCACATGGTGCAGCAGACCTCTCCTATCTCACCCGCTGCTTCCCTCAGCAGTGTATTTCCCTCGATCTGCCTGTTCTGCTCCCCGACTCTGTCTCTGGTGAACTCTCTCACCACCCCAAGCCTCTGGCCTGTACCCCAGCTTGTATGCATAAATAAATAAATCTTTTAAAAAAAAAAAAGGAAGGGCAAAATGGAGAGAGAAAAGGCAGTTTTGCTCTGGAACACAATAGCATGGCAGTAGACTAAAACCACATTTCAACAAACATACAAAAGAAGATGTTCCTTTTGGGCCCACATCTTAAATGTCAATAAATGTTAATGGTCAAAAAAGTATTTTATCAGAAACCCGCTTACATATTAGTTCATGAAAGTGAAAATAATTTGTTTCTCATGATATTTTTGTAATTCCCCATGATTTAACAAAATTTTATAAGCAAAATTGTATAAACTTTGAAATAATATGGAAAGAACTATTGCCTGCCTTATTAAAAAGCACTTAGAAGTTTCCAAGCCTTAATTAAATAAAAGCATATGAATGAGAAAAAACAACATGCACAAATTTAATAGTAGTTAAATCGATGCACATACTCTTTTAGACTTGCAAGAAGCTTCAGAACCACTGAGCTCCAACACTTCATTTGTGTACACTCAAACCAGAACATACAGTGGTATTTCTAAGAGTGAGGTGGAATCTAGATAGCAAACTGGGCCAAGAAGTATGTATGTCTCTGAAGTCGTGCAATGCTCTTCTCTTATTATGAAATCTATTACTTTTACGTCATAATACAACAGCATAGTAAAACAAAAAGAAACGAATCAAACAAAGAGCAAACATGAGTAAGACACAGCTGGAATTAAAGAATGTACCCTAAAGAGATTCATAATTTTATGGTGTCAGTAAATGTAAGACCTGAAATAAAGTGCAGATGGAGAAAGGGGACCAGAGAGTAGGGCATGTGTAATCTAGCCTTCTATCTTTAAAGATCTGAAATTATTTTATTAATTTGAGCTGATTTATTTGAAATCAAATGAAATAATGTTCCTGGTTATTACTATATATACTATAGAGTATAGGAGGGATATAGTATATACTTGGGCATTACCATATACACTATAGTATATATCACATATATATATATATATATATATATATATATATAGTGTGTCTGTGTGTGTGTGTGCGCATATATACACCATGTGTGAGTTTATGTGTGTGTGTATTGTATGTGTGTATATACTCACACACATGGCATATACCACATTTCAAAAAAGTGGTGGCTGGCATAATGTTTTTAGATGGGTGGCTATTAGTTGTTTATGGCATAGTTCTCAGAACTTTGCCTAGAGTCAGGGCTAGACATTTTCTCCAGCTCAAATTATTTATCACTTAATATTTTTATTTTCCTAGCACTCCTATCATTACATATATAGAGATTTTCTGCTAAGAACTTCCCATATGGTATAGGAAAGAGCAGAATAAAATGTGAGTTCATTTATTTACAACTCAATTTTGCAGATAACATGCACAGAAAATATGCTTCCCCAGAAAGAGAAGAAAGTCTTATCACTGGTCACCCTCAACAACAACAACAAATATTTCTTAGAGTGACAGAAATATAATACTAAGAAATACAGCTTTCAAAAACCAGTATTTTAAGTCATTAAGAGGTTTTTCCTTCCATTACTATTCCATATGAAGAGATACAAAGAATGAGATGCTTTTCCTATCCTTAAGTAACTCAACAATCAGTACGAGAGGTCTCTGAAATGGACACTACATATTAACAAAGGCTATAATTTAAGGATATATAAATTGCCATATGGACCCAAATAAATTAATTGCTAACATTCTTTGAGAAATCAGGAAATGATCAGATTGCCTTATTTCTTGTTGTAGTTCTCCTAATTCCAAGCAAAATATTGGCTCTTAAAATAGTAAAATGTTAGGCTTTTAAAAAGGCTCATAGCTGGAGATTTTATGAAGATAAAATGAATATACATTAATTATTAATGAACAAGTTAATCAATAATTAATATAAATAAGTAGGTCATAACCAGAAGCTAATGATGTTGCTTCAGAGATGCGATACTTCTAAATTTATTTGTGGCCAGTATAGTTTCACAGAAATTAGGAAATACACATTGTTTCATTCTATATATGTAATTCTCCATCTAAAAGTCCACTTTCCCTAGAGACTTTTTGGTTGCCCAGATATTTGTTGCCTTATTTGAAACAAATGAAATTTTTTTATTCTCAGTGACAACTCTGCCAAGCTTTTCACTTCAGGGAACTAATGTAGTTTTATATACATGTATGTGCTAGCAGGTGTGACGGACATGTGTGTGTTACAATATGTAAGTTATAATGTGTGATATTTAACAAGTTTGCAAAACAAATTGGAAAGGAATCACTCCAAATAGAGCAAACACAGTAACAGAGGAAAAAGGAGAAAACTTTTGGATTAATACGTTATGAGAGAATATAGTTTGGCTACAATGCAGGAAATTGGGGATGGGATGTAGACTGGAAACCTAGTCTTTACCAGATTTTTGGGAGACTTGGTTTAAGTTCATACTTGAACCTTTAGTTTCTGTGGTATAGACGGTGAGAGCCAGTCTCACAAGGAATCTTCAAGCAAGCAGAGGCCCACAGCTGAAAGCATTGTGGCTGTGTATTGGAAGAATGACAGATGTTCAAAAATACCCAACATGATGCACTCTGGTCAGGCCCGAGTTCTAAATTTTCATGTACATTAAAAGAGGAGAATGTTTGTATTCAAGAATTTGCCTTAGGGTTCTACTAGGCAGCTAAATGAACTGACAAACACATGCAGCTTGATCAATTTTAATAGGCTGGTATTTTACTCCGATGCTGTCTGAGCGGAGGTCTAAGACAGCCTTGCCGGAAACTAACTTGACCAAAGATATGATGGCAAAGAGGCACATTTCCAGAATTCTTCAAGTTTAATGAAGTGATCCATTGCGGAGGAGAAACTCCTATCAGGGCACTATAGTATTAACCAATTTTGCAACAGCACAGGATTTGTATACTTCAGAGTCCTAGCTATAAATCTATTATTCACAGAAACTCCATCCCACCTTTTCAAAGATGCTGTCAGAATATTCCAACCTAAGAAAAATAGATCCCAATACTCAAAATTCTCCAAAATATTTCTGCCTCTTTACTGCTGTGATGATAAACTGATACCTTTGGCTAAATGTTCTCATTTTCTTGATAGACTAGCTGCCAGCACAACTAGTTTTAGATGGTGAAACTCTGACTCCTGTAAAATAATGGTGTTTTCTGTAAGATTTAACAAATTTGCTGATGTTTTAACTTTGATGAGAAGTTTTCATGTTTATAATTCTGGAGGCTAACAGCAGATAATGAAGAGTTCTGCTGTCTGTAGAACTCCTGAAGGCTGCAAAAGAACATTAATAAATCTTCAAGGGTAAACATTGTGAATGGAAAGCAGCAAATGCTTTTAGTTGCTTTTCTGATGCTCAGAGCACTAGTGAAATCAATCCTCAAAATGAGAGGGAAATCTAAAGGCTAGCTCTTTTGATTGCCTCTGGCTGTGTCCCGACCACTGCATGTTTTTATTTATGAGACATCATAAATTCCTAAGATAGAACAATTTAGTTTTCAATTCCAGATTTGGTTCAGAATTATGAATTGTTCAGTAGTAATAATCAAGCACCTCATTACTTAAATCGAGGAACAACAGTGAATGGTTTTATAGGCATGAGTATTTTGAAGTCCATAACACACTCCTCTTGTTGAGAAATGTCCTATTGAGCCAGCCTTGTGTTCATTTATTATTCATTGTAATTTGCAGTTTGCTGAATTGCTGTAAAACCACTTACAGTTTTACATACCTTTTAAAAAGATAGTAACATAAAATCATTTTTGCTTTTTTTTTCTAAATTGTGATGCTTAGCTTTATAGATAGATAAGTAGGAAGATGTAATGTATATAGTGCACTAAAAAACATACACAGAAGGTTCAGTTGAGAATGCATTTTGGGTTATCATGAAATCTCACTAGGATAATGAAACACAACATACACATTTCATCTAAAATATATGCCATCCAAATAAGGGTGATTAAAATTGTCCACAGCAGTTCCCAACTTCCTTTATTTGGTGGTTGTCTAATATATTTCTAAAGGGAAGAATACTTTGAGATTTTGATTATTACATAAAACGAATTAAAATATAGCTTTGCCCTCTTAGCTTTATTCTTTTCTCTCACTTTTTAAAATATGCAAGTTATTAGGAAGAATGGATTTCAGTACAATTTTGAAAATTTTAATTCTTAATGTTTACAAACTTATCCCTGTTAGAGTTTATAAAATATTCCAGAATTTTGGTACACTTCATATCACAGTTTTGAAGAGCTATTCATTTTCTGGCTATGGGCATTCTAGTAAAACAATCATTACTCTTCCTCCTTTCTTTCAGATAATCTCATGGGGGAAATATTAATATCCTGAAAAGAATTTATTTCTTTTTGTGAACTAGGATATAGTTTATGATTTTACTTTTTCTTTAAAATAGTATTTCTGTTCTTATTACTTACCATTAAAGAATAGCAGGTAAAGTCGATATTTAAATTTTTTTTCATTTTTTAATTTGATTTTTTTATTATTATTATTTATATTTTTTACATCATTGTGTATTCCCCACAGGTTACCCACCATCGATTCACCCGTGAACCATTACCATAGTCCCCTGTGTTCTTTTGTACCCCATTTTGAGCCATTATCCTCTCCTTCCCTTGCTGAATGTCTCTCTTATTTGGTTCCCCAATATTCCTGTTATAAGTGAAGCCATTCGATATTTTTCTCTTCCCTTCTGGCTTATTTCACTGAGCATGCTCCTTTCTAGTTCCATCCATGTTGCTGCAGATTATATGAGTTTATCTTTTTTGATTGCTGAATAGTATTCCATGCAACCCAGTAATACCACTTCTGGGAATCTACCCAAAGGACACAAAAACATTAATACAAAAGGATACATGTACTCTTATGTTTATTGGGGCACTGTTTACAATAGCTAAGATGTGGAAACAACCCAGATGCCCAAAAATAGATGATTGGATCAAGCAGATGTGGTACATATACATAAAGTTGTTATTTAAATGTAATGCATTGCAAAAAAAATTCTTAAGCTGATTAGCCATTAAATCACATTTTCACTGCATTATTAAAACTCTCTCTTTGGATTATGTTGTATCTTGGATTAATATAAGCTCTCAGAGCAAAAGGAAATATGATGATTGATGCTATGGTACTATGGTGGTGGGAGAACCACAGGGAATACATGAGAGGGGGAGAAATCAAATACTACCAAAAATTAACAATGATGTAAAATAATAAATTATAAAAATACAAAAAATTAAGGTCTTGATACTACAGTTATGAATCATAGTATTATCCTTCCATTACGAACAAAATTTGCATACTTACATTTCTACCATATTATTATATTTTAAAACCACCACATTTGTCTCACTGCTAGCTTTCTTAAAGTAAAAATTTAACAAATTTAATAGTGTCATACATTCAGTTGGAGAGCAGTTAAAATGTTCCATTAAAGGACCTCCCTGGTGGCACAATGGGTTAAACAAAGCCCTATGAAGCCACCCAGCGCCACTGCAGCACGAGTTTGATACCCACATGGTGCAGCAGACCTCTCCTGTCTCACCTGCTGCTCCCCTCAGCAGTGTTTTTCGACCGATCTGTCTGTTCTGCTCCCCAGCCTCTCTCTGGTGAATCCTCTCATCACCCCACACCTCTGGCCTATACCCCACCTTGTATGCATAAATAAATCTTTAAAAAATTTTTTTCTATTAAAAATGATCATGTGCCTAACAGCACTGTGTGGAACCATGTTGGAGCCTGAGGTAAAAGGTAAAATGTGGACAATGGTATTAAAGGGAAGAAACTCATCAACTATTTTTTTTATCTCATTCTGAATTAAGAAAATTATCATATTTGACAATATTTCTTGACCAAGAGATAATTTAAAATAATTTTAGTTTACTACAGCTAAAGCAAAATTTTATGACTTTATGCAAAATATACTGCATAACATAATACTGCTTAAAATTTTTTCACCAACTACAATGTTCTGGAAAAAAAATTACCCATGAAATAACAAACATATGCATCTAGGGGTGCATATGTTTCTTTTGACCAGGCTCTAATATGAGTAAGCATGGCAGTGGCCTTTAAAGTTTTGGTATTTTCTTCATGATGGATTTTTGCATGAATTTAGAGCACTCAAATATGCATTAGAATATTATTTTGATCCGAATATCTCAATAGGAACAAACACAAGGAAAATATTTTGTTTCCAACACTGGAAGGGGAAATCTGGATTAGTATTTTATTTCTGAAGCTCAGAGATGTTATTTACACTTTCAAGTATCTTTTTCACTTCAACTTTTAAGGCATCACTAGTAGAGATTTTTCTATTATCTCTAAGGAATATTTACGAAAAGAACTCTAGTAGAATGCCAATGTTAAGCCAGACATTAATTTGAACATTTACCTCTCCTAGGTGGTCATAATGGACCTCATACATGCCATGCTCTCAGCTAGTGGGATTGAAGGCAACTAGTGCCTGCAGCTCAGGGGCGAGCTTTTCAACTCTGCTGTGAGTTAAATCATCTGGGAAATGTCCAAACAACACTGATACCTGGACCTTACCCAGGGAGAATTATTGAAACTTTCTAGCAGAGAGAATCCAAGCATCAGTACTGTCTAAAAGCTTACCAGATACTTTAAAGCGCAGTTCAACTGAAATCCACTGGCTTCCAATCTAATGGAGAGAAAAGAGGCTCTGACATAATCATCGCCACACATTCAACACCAGACAGGGCCATGAGGAAACAATAGCAGGCTGTTTTAAAAAAAGAGGGGCTGCTAAACAGCATGCTCCTGAGAGATGTAATTTCCTGAGAGGTAAGAGGTAAAATTTAAACAGAGACTAACATGATGAGGCAGAAGCAACACAAGAAACAAAAATGGCACATTTCAGACAGAGAGAAAAACATGCGTACAGGTTTTGAGTAGGAAAATAAAGTGAGTGTGCAGAATTGGGGAGTGAGGGAGGGGAGAGTGACAAAAGGTGAAGTACAGTGCAGAGAGTAGAGAACTTTGGTAGGAAAGAAATGGGAAGTAGCAGAGGAAGAATGTAATCAGAAAATAATAATTTTGAGTGCCTGCACTTCAGCAAGCCCACTAATCTGCCCTTGTTTGGCATTATCTTAGTTAATTCACACAGATACCCTTTGAGATTCCAGTAGGGAAGTAAAATTGAAAAATGTAAGCTATAAAGGTAGACATAGTAAAGGTGGACTTCACTGGAATTCATGTGGAGAGAATATAAAGACAAGTGAAAAAAAAAGCTTCTATCTGTTCTCTCAAGTGAGAACAAACTTTTGCATGCTTTCGTTCATTTTAGTATTCAAACATGGATAAGAATTTCTGTACAGTATAGAAAAACATTTCTGATAACACAAGTTCTGGTCATGATAGGGTTATGTCAGAAAAGATTAAGCTACAGTCTGTGTTGAGGAATTCTTTATTTGACAAACTATTTGCCCAGCAATTAGGGCCAAATTGGTTAAAGCTGCTAAAATGATAACTATTATGTCAGGTCAAAGCACTTGCTGGTTGAACGACTGTGTTCAATATCACAGGGTATAATAAAATGCTTTTTTCTTTTAACTGTCATTTTCCCTAATTTGATTGAAATAAAGAAGCAACTTTTATAGGAACAGGGTTATGCCTTTGAACAACTGACAGTGCAGAGAGTAGTTATGACTTCTGTGACCTTGGCTTTGTCATCTCCTATTGAGAAATTGTTTTGAGGATCATTTTGAAAGGCAGAATCCATTCATATTCTCTCTCTCTCTCTCTTTCATCAATTGAAAATAAAGCATGTTTTGTTTTTTTTTTTTTCTTTTAGCAAACCAAGTAAATGATGTTATCCTCTTATGAGTCATAGGTTAATGTCATGGGCATTTTAGCCCTGCTTCCATGACCAGGTTACTTTAGAAAATGGAAATGTCATTCCCAGGTGCAATTCTCCTGCAGGCTAGAAGGCTAACCTATGGTTTTGAAAAATATAAGAGGTGAAACCTTTAGAAATCAATAGTAAATGGAGTGAAGATAGCTTTTCATGTATGGAACCTACTCCAATTAAGAAAACTCTGACACATTTAGAATGAAAAAATAAAAAAGAAAATGATTGCTTTGAATGAAGATCACAGAGCATTCCTGCCAAGTCAAGCTCTAGAGATTTGTATCTGTCTTCAATAAATTCAAAACTTTGATTGTTACTAAAATGCTGTCACTATAAATTTCACTTTATTTTAAACAGAATATTATGGACTTATTTAACTTCAAGTAAATATAAATTTATATTAAATAACATATGAACCTAAAGATCAATAGTACCATATATTTTCTGAGAATGGAGAAAGCAAACAACAGTCCACATTCATCTGTAATTCTTGTACATCTATGTATTTCTTTAGTACATAAAACCTGACTTATGAAGGTTCAGATAATATACAAATACAGCTATTATACAAGAAACCTAACACGTATTCATCTTGGTTCACAGAGTGTGATATGGTCATATGTTTTGAAAAGAGTTTGCTTCCTCTCAAATTAAGATTTGGTATTATAAGGAATGTATAATATATTGGAATGAAAGCATGAGGGAAGTTCTCAATTTGACAAAGGCAACGTATATTTTTCTCAAACTATGTTTTGAGATGAATGCAATTCCAAATGAAGGGAACAATTTCTATTCATGCATTTGTTAAGCTTTACTTCTTTTTTGAACCTGGTAGGTCCAGCATAAGGATCCAGCATAAGGATTTTTTTACTTCTTTTTTGAACCTGGTAGGTCCAGCATAAGGATCAGCACTGAGCATTCAATGATGAACAAAAGGTCCATTCTCTTGGACCTTAAGGAACTCACAGAAGGAGGAGACAGACATTCACCAGGTATTCACAGTCAAATTAATGGAAAATTGCAATAGTAACAAATACTCTCAAAGAGAGGTGGTGTATGGTACTGCAAAATAGGAGAACAGAGGTATTTACCCTGACCTGGGGGTTTTGTGGAGGCTTCTTAACAAATGAGAGAATAAATTGATATAAAGCCTGAAGCAAGGACAACTTGGCAAAAAGAAGGTTTACATCCCATTATGTTAAATAGTTGCCTTTGAAATTCTTCCAAAGTCTACAGCCATAGTATCCTGAACACAGCACCTGGTCTCATCTGAAATTTTTCCAAATTTGATTTTTTTTAGTAAGAGGGATGCATCAATGTACAATTCCAGGGCCTCCCTGGTGGCACAAAGGTTAAGCGCAGCACCGTGGAGCTGTCAGCAGCTGCTGTGTGAGTTCGGTGCCCAGCTGGAGAGATTCCCACATGGCGCAGCAGACCTCTCCTGCCTCGCCCGCTGCTCCCCTCAGCAGTGTATTTTGGTTTATCTGTCTGTTCTACTCCACACTCTGTCTCTGCTGAACGATCTCATGGCCCCGCACCTCTGGCCTGTACTCCAGCTTGTGTGCGTGAATAGATCTTAAGAAAAAAACAATGTACAATTCCATCTATACATAACATTCCACACAAAGCTTAGAAAGAGAATATTTGAATGAGATGTTTATTTCTCATTTTTTTACCTACACTGGATGATTTAGAAAGTTTTGGTTGGCTTTCATTCACATTTCTCCTAAGCTTAAAGTATGAATCATGGGAAATGCTATTCTCAAGATAAAATTTGTAACTTACAGACCAGAAAAGATAATTTTAAAAAATTGAATATTTTTAAATTACACAGAGATTACAGAAATAATCTATTAACTAGTGAGGCGAGAAACTCAAAAATTTCTATGTTAAGAAAACCCAATTACAAAAATTTCTGTGTGGATGGATAAGTCAGAAGTGTCAAATGGAGCAACCTATAAGGCCATGAGAAGCTGGCCAGTAGAGTGAAATGGGTACAAATGACCTAATTCAGTAAAAGACAATAGGATCAGGAATGACAATGTGAATCTGTGATAACATGAAGACAGGAGTAGAAATAATAGTTACAGAATTTGAAATCTGAAAAGCACTGAAGTACTAGAATTTGGGTATATTTAAAGAACAGAATGGTTTCATTTACATCCTATTGAAGTGGTTTTGATATAGCCAACAAGAAGTTAATACTTTATGTAAATAAAATGGATAATGTTATCAGTCTCCATGACTAAAGGAAGGGTGAATTATTTGAAGGGCAATTTTCCATCATCTCTTATGGGAAAATGGGCCAGTTTTATTTGGAGTCACTAGTTTTAAAAGTCTGCTGTTTTGTTTTAGCAGCTGAATATTTTTTTTTTTAACAGAGGATAAAATATTAGGCAGATGCTCAATGTACACAACAAATAAGAATGAAGCTGACTTGGTCTAGAAAGATTAGGATGCAAGAGTTCTACTAGTTCCATGTACCTGGTCTCCCTCTTCTTCATACCCCTTCCTCCCTTAAAACCCTAAGAATTCATTAAGAAACAGTTTTTTTAAAGTGTTATTTATTGATGCATATAAGAGTTGGGGTGTAGGTTAGAGGTGTGGGGGGTTGAGAGGATTCACTAGAGACACAGTGGGGAGCAGAACAGGGGGACCTATGGAAACACACTGCTGAGAGGAGCAGCCAGCGAGGCAGGAGAGGTCTACTGTGCCATGTAGGAAGCTCCCTGGCCAGGGATGGAACTCCTGCTGCAGTGAGTGCCAATAGCTTCATAGTGCTGAGACTTAACACCTTGCTCCACCAGGGAGGCTCCAAGAAACAGTGTAAAAATAAATGATCAAATCAATTTAAAGATAGTAACTTTCCTTAAAAATAACAGGAACAATTTCAGGGAATTTTCTTGATGTGACCATTTAAACAAGTGAAATGTGAACCCTGGAGTTAATTCTTCAATATGAATTTCTAAAATAAATATTGAACTTGGCAAATAAAGGATTCTCTAAATCTTACTAAAAGGAACAGTAATTCCATCCCATTCAACAATAATTTCATCCCAAAAGTTGAAATCCTTCGCAAGATTTTATGATCAAGTCTATGGCACCCTAGATCACCCTTAAGCCTTTGTTCGAGTCACTTCCTCAAAAACTGACTTGTAATATGCAACTAAAGGTAATCAAAAGCTATTACAATTTTCCCAGGAGAATATGCTGTTGAAATATTAAATGTATTTACCATGATTCTTGGCCTTTGTGCTTGAGCTTTAGCCAGTGACTCTCAAAACTATAACCCTGTCAAAATTTGTAGGAAACACCTTTAAGAGAATTTAGAGAAGAAAAAAAAAAATAGAACCATACTTCAATTATGTTGATATACACATAAATTTGCCACATAACAGTTTTAACAAAGGACATAGCCTTTTTAAATGGTCTCATCTTGAAGAAATGTGATTACTATAATCTAGTTAATTATTGATCTAGAGTACAACTTGCTTCATCATTCATTATTTCCCTTGGTTTCATTTTGCTATGCTTCTTGGCCACCTTTCTAAGTCTGACTTCAGTTGATTAATGACATCACTGTGGACATTTTACAATGTCATCTTTTAGTATGTCATTTCCAATAATTTCTGTTTGGCTCTATCCATTTTTAGCAAGGGCATAAAGTGACCAACCCCATGCTCTTCCCAGGCCACCAAAAACCACAGCTGTACCAATCTCCATTAGAGAACAGTATTCAGAGAAAGCACTGTACAGTTTTATACCTGTTCCACGTTAGTCACTAAAATTGAATTTTATTCGTTCTCCATTGTACAGTTTTCCAAATAGACTGAATAGAGAGATTATTCACACAGAGGGTAGAATACCAATGAAAGGGCTAAAGTAACAGTTGCCTTGCAGAAAGAATAGCTGACTCCGATCCCAATAATTGAATATGAGGTGGTGAAGCTTTCATAAGCCTGAGGATTGTTCATCACACTGCTCATGAGTTTCCTTATATATAGTTTCTAGTACTCAGAAAAGAGAGATGGATTCCTTTTGGGCACTGTAATTCTGAATATCTACAATACTGGAGTTGAAATATACAATATGATTTCTACTCCAACATTTTTAATCTAAATGTATTAACTTGCTATACTTCATTTCTTAAAAATGTAAATTAATTTATATGTTTATATAGAAAGAGTAAGAGTGAAGGACAAGATAAACAGATGGGATTACATCAAAATAAAAGCTTCTGTACAGCAAAAGAGATATTAACCAAAACTAACAGACATCCTACCAACTGGGAAAAGATCTTTGTACACAATACAACCAATAAAGGACTGATAACAAAAATTTACAAGGAACTCACACAACTCAACAAAAACAAAGCCAATAATCCTGTCAAAAAATGGGCAGGAGAGCTAAAAAGGCACTTCTCCACAGAAGAAAAGCAAATGGCCAACGGGTACATGAAAAAATGTTCAGCATCACTTATAATCAAGGAAATGCAAATCAAAACCACAATGAGATACCACCTCACACCTTTGAGGATGGCACACATTAAAAATACAGGCAACAACAAATGCTGAAAAGGATGTGGAGAAAAAGGAACTCTTCTACACTCCTGGTGGGAATGCGAACTGGTCCAACCACTATGGAAACCTGTATGGCGATTCCTCAAACTGCTAAACATGGAGCTCCCATACGACCCAGCAATACCACTTTTGGGAATCTACCAAAGGACGCAAAAACACTAATCCAAAAGGATACATGCACCCATATGTTCACTGCAGCACTGTTCACAATAGCAAAGGTATGGAAGCAACCCAGATGTCCAAAAATAGATGATTGGATCAAGAAGATGTGGTACATATACACAATGGAATACTACTCAGCATTCAAAGAAGATAAATATATGCAATTTGTAGTGACATGGATGGAATTAGAGGAGATCATACTCAGCGAAATAATCCAGAAGGAAAGAGAGAAATATCGAATGGTTTCACTTATAACAGGACTATAGGGAAACCAAATAGGAGAGAGACACGTAGCCAGTGGAGGAGGTGGGGGGAGGATAAGGGCACAAAATGGAGTAAAAAAGGACACAAGGGACCACGGAGATGGATCATGGGTGAAGTGGTGGTGGGTTACCCAAGGGGAATACAAAATGTAAAAGATATAAATAACAATAAATATATTTTAAAAAAAAGAGTGGGAATTAAAGGTCTAATTTTGTATCACTCTTCTACAAATCTTAGTGTAACTGTTACATATTCCAATGATTTCTTGAGTTCTAGAAGATATATCTAGTGTAGAATACTGAATATTAAATTACTATATGCCAGAATCTTGACCTAGACTGTATCATTTAATCTCAGCAATAATCTTGCAGTAAGATATTATTATTATTCATATTTCATGGGTGAAGGAACTAAGATCAAGTGAGGAGAATATATATCCCATGATCACAAAGGTAGCATTATATGAAATATCACATTTGACTTTAAAGTTGATAGGGTCCTCATAACAGAATTGTCTTCTGTTCATTCCTTGCTGATAATGATATACAGTAAGAGAACAGTGGCAAAACAGAGAGTATACCAAAAAAAATCAAGATAAATTCTTAGAATATATGAACACCTGACTATATCTAACCTAAACCCATTTATTGACTTATTTGTGCAATTAACACTTTGCGTGTCGGTGCCCTTTAAATTTACCAGCCCTTGGGGCCGGCCATTTTCTGTGCCACTGCATGAATGGTATAAGCATTCAATAAAACACACACAACCCCTGAACTACTGGATATTAAAAAACTGTAATATCTCTCATAAAACACTTTACACTTTCACCAAAACAATGTGTAAAGCTTCTAGACTGAGTACGATCAAAGAAATAGCTCCTAATAGTCCCAAATAAATCCACCATGGTGTGAAAAACCGGAGACTAGATGAACACATATTAATTTGTGAGTGACCACCTGATACTGGTGACAAAAACACATACTAATACGTGAGCGGACCACAAAGTGTTAAAATTTAACCAATATCAAAAGTGAGTGAGTCTTTGTACTAGTTGCTAGGATTCCTATCACGATATCATTTGTATCACCAATAACCTGAGTATTATAGAAAAAAAAAGACACTGATTTCCATTTTAGTGCTAGTGATATACATAAGGTGCTATAGAAAAATGGATTACCTAGTCAGTCTTGAATGGGGTGGAACAGAAAGGCCTGAACAAGGAAGCACCAGCTGACTCAAGAGTCAATGGAGTCAACATGTCAAATGAGAAGGAAAGAATGCTGGGAGAGCACTTAATTGATAGATAATATGAAAAACTAAATGCTGGTGTGATTGTTTCAAATTTTGTTAGAACTTAGTAGTAAATGATGCAATAAAGTGGATGGAAACAGTTTCAAAAGGGCAAGCTAAATAGTTTGGTGTTCATCTTGAACATGGTGGTAAAACAATAACATTTTTTAAATTAGTATAGTAACAGGAAAAAAAACACACTCTAGAGTGACTCATGATGACAATGTACAGAATAGGTTGAATATGGTCATGCCTACTTTCGTAACAAGTGGATTTGGAAGCTATGAAGAGGTCCATGTTATAGGACAATGAAGTACTGAATTAAGTTTTAGTGCTTTTATAGTATTTTTTGGATAGAAAGAGGATGTGAGATAATGCAAAGAATTTAGGAAGACTTAGGTTTCTAGATGGAGTCTTGATGAAAATTGAGGCCAATTTCTAAGTTATGAAACATAGACGCAGAATATGGTTTGGAGGAAAGATGATTTCAGCCTCAATTCAGCCATGTTGTATTTGAATTACTGTGTGAGACAAAGATCCAGAAGGTGCTCAGTAGGCAACAGAAAATATAAAGACAAAAGGGAGGGTAAAACTGTCAAGACATTTTCAAAATTGTTTTGAAATATGAAGGGTGTGTGTGTTTGTGTGTATTATTCTTAGTGTTGTAATGTATAATAGTTTAAATTTTCCTGTACTTGGATCTTAATTATATGATTTTTTCCATTGACCAACTAATCTTTTACCTTAAGTTTTCTAAACCTTACTACTTTACATCCCTTATAACTGAAGTAACCATTCACTCCCATTCTTTTCTGCTCATTGAACTCTTTAAGGCCCAACTCATGCCAAAAAGTCTTCACAAATAACCCAGGAAAAACTAAATTCTCATTTTCCTTAAATAAGTTAACAATGTTCTTTTCAAGCTTCTCATATATTATTGTGTTATTGGACTACAAACTCCTTGAGAATACTGACAGGTAAATTTTATATTTTATGTAATGATATCTCTTATTTGAACATCAAAGCAAATCTTGAGATTTTATGTAACAAGATAAATATTTTATATCAAGCAAGAAGCATGTAGAAGACATTTGAAAGAAAATTATAAATAATCAATAACGATCACTATCTTTTAAGATACAATAAACAGCTGAAAACATCACTTCTGGTGGACTTTGACAACATGATAGGTCTGTTGGCCTAATACCATGTACCTTGTTTTTGCAATGGAGTGAGAACTCATGCAACTCAAAAACAAGTACCCCAGTCATAAATGGGCAGAGTATTTGAACAGATACTTTATTAAAGATATACAGATGACTAACAAGTACATAAAACATGCTCAAATTCACATATTGGGAAAATAGAAATCAAAACTACAATGAGCTACAGTGACCACACTGGAAGGGAGAAATTCTATACTGTCAAAAAGTTAACAAGGATGCAAGAAAATGACACTTCACTAAAAAAATAAAAACGAAATGAGATATTACCACACACCTTTAAGAATGGCCAATAGCAACATGACTGGAAGGAAAATGTATTGGTGAGGGTGTGAAAAATAGGGACTAATTCATTTTTGTTGGGAGTGTAAAGTGATGTAGCCCCTAAGGAAAATGGTATGGATTTTACTTAGGGATTTAAAAATAGAAACACATATAACCCAGCAATACCTCTTCTAGTTATTTATCCAAAGAATGTGAAAATACCAGTTTCGAAATATTTATGGACCTCTATGTTCACAGCCACATTATTCACAATAGCTAAGACATGTAAACAAGTTAAATATCCATCAATTCATGACTAAACAAATTGTCACATATAAAACTTAATGGAACACTAATTGGCTATTTTGAAAGGTAACATTTTACCTTTTGTGACAATATGGATGGAACTGAGATACGTTTAGCAAAATAAATCCAACAGTGAAAGACAATCAGATGATTTTGCCCATTTGTGAATATAAATACAACAAACTAACAAACCACAACAAAAATAACTATTATCTATGAATAATACAGTGGTCACCAGAGATGAAGGGGAAGCAAGTTAGAATGAAAGGGTAGACGGTGTCAGCCCAGAGAGGAAATGACACTAGAAATTTGATGGCAGATGAGCTGAAGCTTCTATATATGGAGAGGTGATGCATCCTGAAAATGTACATTGCTTTGTAAATCAATTAAACTTATTTTTTTAAAAAATGCCAATTCAGTCCCTCAAATGGGAATTTTTGAATGTATGGATCTAATTATGATACAATTATTATTTCTCATTAAAATACTTTCCCTAAGAATTTACAAATCATAAAAAATACAGCCTGCCTGATAACGCTGGTCTGATCTTAGGATCAAAAATATCATCATGATAAATAGAAGCCTCTGGCCCAAGAAAATTTAAACAGTGAATCTAAGGAGTGATTTTCTTTTCTTTCTTTCAAATTGCATGAGTTGGCAAATCAACAATACTATATTTCATTTTAGCTTCCATATAATTTATTCACTGCTGCAAGAAGACAAGACCCTTCAGGGAATGTCCCAAATCTATGTAATGTTACCTCTTACTATATTTTCCATTTAGCTACAGCTGACAGATGTGACAAAATTGCAAGTAGCTGGCAACTCCCCCAACTGGGCCTACAGAAGCAATTCCCACAGCTGCACAGAAGAAAGACTGCAAATTATTCCACACTCAGGTTAAATTATTTCAAGTTAATTTGCACTTGAAGAACTCTCTCCAAAGACACCTTTATTTCTCAATGTATCATAGAACTGTTCTGGGCTGATTCTATTTAGGTTTAAAACAACACTTCAAATTGGAAATCATCCAACATTGAAAGAAAAGTACAAAGATTAGGGAATTTGCTGATTTCAGAAATGGTAATTTGAAGAGAGAGCAATGCTAATTATAGAAGCCAACAGTTCTAATCATTTTAAACAGTTACCAAAATTTGGAGAATCAGATCAGGTTTTGAGTCAGTTATGTAGTCCATTTAGTTTTTATTTTATATAAAAGTGGCTTAAAATATAACAATATCTGTATATATGTGCATTGAAACATTACTGGGTTTTCTTTGTTTTTGCATTTACAAAGCCAAGATACCTTAACATTGCCAAGAGGCAGATAACTAATTAAGAATCAGAAAAGCCCAATACAGCAAATTTGTAGCAAGAAAATAAATGAGCCTTTGTCATACTAATAAGATAGAGTGACTTCTGTTCAAGTTAGATGCTGACCTTGAGGCACAGAATCCCGGGTTCTTTCTAAGCCAACAGCCTTACTTTTGTAAAAGGCATAAGTATTTCCTTGTTTGTTTCTTAAATCATGACCCATGGCACAGAAAAGAGAAAATAAAGGATACATATAAAAATGAAAGTAAAGTTGAATCTGTCTTGTAACAGCACTGCTCTACTTATATGGTATATTTCATTCCTTCTCTCTGATAGAAGTGGAGAAAACCCCATTAGAAAATGGCTGTTTAGTAAAAAGTACTAACTTAAACTATGTATCTTTCAGGATGTCCAGTTATTTACTAGCATTTATTATTCATTTTCTTATCAGTTCCTTTTGGATTTTGATTGTAAGACTACTAAACCCTTAGATCAACATATTTAAAAGTGTAAATAAATTAAAATATAAAGTATAACTTAAATCTTATAGAATGCAAAAAAGAATTCTCAAAAATTGAGCACAAATTACCTTGTAAACTGATTATGGTAAATAAAGTGTATCTAAAATAGATAAATGTTGTTTTATGCTTCCAAATTTTATTCCTCCTCAACTCACACAATTTCAGAACATTCGGGTTTTACTTTTTGGTGGCAGCACTTCTGCAGGGTGAAATCTTCAACTTTCTACCTACGTAACTGAAGTGTGACAGTTACAACCTAACTGACTTCTTGAATCTCATGTAAATTGAGTGTGTTACAAAAGTGATTATGATTTGATTGATGGAAGTGTCAGAAAAGACACTGAAGATGTACACAAAGATGGCTGCTTTATCCCAGTAAATTATGTCGCCTTAAACAATATCTAAAACAAAAATTTCCCATACAAAGGAAGAGTCAGAACAGTATATATGAAGAATATTCTTATTGCAAACTATATGCAAGTAGTATTTATTGATTGAAAATTTTATAAATAGTTTTTTAAATTTTATTTATGATTTTTAAAGATTTACTATTTTCATAAAAAATTGCATTCTGAAAACCATAAGGCATACAGCATGTTAAGATAGCAACTCTACAAGGGGTCTTCTGACCATAGGTCAGGTTAATTAGATACCATTTGTTAGACCAATTTCTGTCAAGCTTCCAACTTAAGAAATAACAGAAGGGAAAATGATTAAGTGATGCACTGTCTTTTTTCTGCAATAGTTCAAAAACAAAGTTAAGAAAACTCATTTCAAATACACACCCACCACATTATATTGGAAATGTCTTACAACTTTGGAAAATAGTTGAATTTTATGTAACTATTTTTTCCATTCTAAAAAATCCACTTAAGAGTAATTGAACTCTACCACAAAAATTATTAAATTTAAATGAACATTACATTGGTTTCAGTGGAAAAAAATTAATGTATAATCAAATGACAGGAACTTCACATGGACAGTCTTTAATAAAAATTATCTTATGACTAAACTGTAGTTAAGAGAGTTTTCATGTTTTGCCTGTTCACATATAACCCTTCCTAAATTAGATCAAAGACCAAATTATCTCTCACAGACATTTCTGAAAATTGTAATAGTTTATTTTGATCTTAATGGCAATCTCATGTTGGGATTGTTGAATCCTGGATTTCATGGCTGTTTGCTCTCACTGCCTTATCTATCTAATGAAGTATTCCTGTATTCATGATTGCTTCACAGCCCGGGGAAAAATAATAGACTTCATCTACAAGTAATGCTAGCTTCTCACTGTAAAAAAATGGCAATTTTAAAGAGCTGTCCGTCTTTAAATTTATATGCCTAGTTTGTCTGAAAAGTCCTTTCTTAAGCAATACAGTCTTCATTTGATCATTAATGTTATTTTACAATAACATGAAAAATATCCTCTGTCTTCATATAATGATTTTTAAAAAAATTACTTTTGCAACTCTTATTACTCTTAAAAACAGGTTTTTATAAATTAAAGTAATGGTATTTTCTTTAAAGCTTGAACTTGTAATAAAACTTTGTAGGACACTACTTGCAAGTATTTAGATCAGCATAACCCTGATCTGTTAAAAAATAATGTTGTTTTTTTTTTTTTTTAATGTGGAATGTTTCAAAAGAAGGTAAGTCAATAATAAGACAGTGTTATATTATCAGGACTTTTACAATCCATTTGTTCCAAACTTCAAATTTTCTGAACAGTTTTTCTAAGCCATATGAATCACTACAATTTGCTAGAAGTATATTAAAAAGCAGAACATTAAAAAAAATCAAATTCCATTAAGATCTTTTTTATTTCTGCAGTTACTCTTACATGGAAATCATCAGGTTTATACAAAACAGAGCTTCCCTCCTCCCTTCCTATTGCAGTGCTTCAAAATTTTTAGTGCCCAAATAAATCATCTGGGATCTTGTCAAAATGAAGTTTCTGATTTACCAGGACACAGGGAAAACTGACATTCAGCATTTCTAACAAGCTCCTTGGTGATACAGATGCTGTGGTCTTCAAGTCACATTTTGAGTTTCAAGGCTCTAACTCTAAGTGTTCATGCTCTTTTTGCCTAATTCCCAAATACTTACACATCAGAAATCTGTATCTAACTACATCCCCTAACGTTGACCCATGTGATAATAAGAGATCTATAGTGGGGCCCAACTTCTGAATTAATCTCAATCTCTTTCCTGACCTGGGCACATCTGAGATGACTTTCACTCCTGGAAAAAACTTCCTCTGCTTAGTGATAGATTACAATCTATCACCTCCAGGCCTGAACTCTAATCAAAGTCTATGTGTATTTCTGGGTCTGAGTGTGTCTTAATCTGTCTTCTATAGAATTTAGCAGTTAAGAGCATTTACATTTAGGCTTATTCCAGCTGTTGACAGATCAAGGTCCTTCATGCTGCATGACTGTAGTCCCTGTTTTCTTGCAGGCTATAAGTAAATGGTGGCTCTTAGGTCTTGTCCAGTGATTCCTTCCATCATCAATGTAGCAACGGTCCCTCAAATTGTTCCTGTGGTTTGAGTCTCTGTCTACTTCTGCCACCAGCCTGAGAAAACTCTGCCTTTAGATAACTCCTGTGATTTTTGTCAGGCACCTCTACCTGACTAAATCTCCATATCCTGAAGTCAACTGAATTGCAGTTTTAATTACATCTTCAAAAATCTCTAGACAGCAGTACCTAGATTAATGTTTGATTGAATAACTTGGAGCTGGGAATTTTAGGTGGGGGCCACTTCAAAATACTGCCAGAGCAAACTAAATAATATTTTATGTTTAGGTTTTTTCATCTATAAATGAGGCTGATTACCTATCTCATAAGATCTTTGAGAAGATGAAATACAGTGTGTATACAGCACTTAGAACAAAACCTGGGCTCATATTTGGTGTTCAATATCTATTAATTATAATTACTATGATTAATAGTTTGGCAACTGACACCTTTTGCTTCTTCAGTCTTATTTCTGCATTTAGTACTACACCAGCTCAGTGTAAATTGTGTAATATTTTTAAACAGAAATTTACAATCGTATTTTTACTCAGCCCTCTGGAAACTCCCTGAAGATCTCTATTGGAACATGCTTCAAGCTTAGTAGTTCTGCTTGGGAAAAGTATGCATACCATTCTTTGCCATTTGCTTTCTCTAGGCAAGATCAAATTTTGAAGTGGCTCGTGTATTAACCTACCTTTCTTAGGTAAGCTGATGTGTGTCTTTACATACAACGAATCAAACTTTCTGGCAATATTCCAGTTGTGGTGTTGAAGTGATCAGAAAATCCTTCCCCAATTGACTTTACCTGCTTAATAATAGACATTGGAGTATATCTGCAAACTATGAGAAGTGATTTCAAATTAACACATAAACATTCATACATATAAACATATCTGTGCTTATTATCTCTATTCTGCAGTCTAGAAATCTGGGAATCAAAGATTCTATTATAGAATAAATAAAATGTATATGATTAGATATAATTTATTTTACTAGACCCAATAAGTGGTAGTACCAGGATTAAAACTGAGTTAATGTAGATCCAATGTCCATAGCTTTTTCAATCACTGTACTGCATCTCTCATTAATAGCAATTAAGAAACAGCTTAACTTTTCTGGAATTAATATTTGCCATTCCCCTAATGAATCTTAATTTCTTAAAGGTTTACAAAATGACTATTGTGTACTAGCATATTGCCTGGCATAATGTGTTAAATCCAGTTGCATATAATATTTTTTGTTCAGAAAATATTAAAATTAAATATACAAAGTGATATCTGACTGTACTATGACCTTCTTCTTACACTTTGATTTCATATACACTTATTATATCTTCCTAATGTTCTGATTAACTAACCCCTGATGGACAATGGACCTACTGAAATCCACTGAGCAAATTAACATGCTTCATACAGCTTATCGTATTTGAAAGAGGAACAAAGCTGGAAGATCAGAGAAAGCTTCAGTTAAAGGCATCCTCTCCATGTAATGCAGTGAAGGAAGTAGAATTTCTTGCACTGAAACTAGAATTAATTGGGGTATAATTGGCAACAGATACAGACTTGAGTTGAAAACAAAACAGGTTTCAGAATACATTAGATTATCACTTAATTAGCAGTGTCTTTGAACCATAAACCAATCTTTACACTATTATATACAAAGAACAAGTATTTAATTGAGAGGAACAAAGCATAGGAAACCCTCATTAGGGTTCCTTAAAATAAATGGGGATTTTTTTTTTAATTCCAACCAGTTATTTGAACTTTTAATCAAACTTTAAGGCAAAACTGCAAGGAATGAATTATAGTACACAGTGTTCCTAATAACACAAAGCTTTCTAAAAATCAAAATCCTTAACAGTCTCAACAAGAAAGGAGATAAAATAAGACCTCAATATTTTAAGATACAGTAATAGTAGATATACTTAAAAGTCTTGGTATACTTAAAAGCCCTGCTGTTAATGGAATTGCTATGTCTTCTTCCCAAATCATGCACAACCAACAAATTACATAAATTAATCTTCTGGAGAATGGGAATATTGGTGGAGTGTCTATTTTAGAACAGTATCCTCCTCATTGAAATTCTTTAATTAATAAGCAGCAGCAGCAGGAAGAGAGAGAGATCTTTAGGTATCTCAGTGGTATACTCAGATGCTTGGATAGATAACTGGGGTTGGTGCCTCTGCCCTTCTACAGGTTTCTCACCCTCCATTCCCTTGCCAATTTTGCTGAAGTTAATTGAGCTATACTTCCACTATTTTCACCTAAAAGAATTTCATCTCCCTCATCCAATCACCCCAAAATCACTTCTGGCAATAAAAACCAATTCTCACCCAAAATAACTAAATTTTGTTTTCCCAGTATGATATCTTTATCCTTCAGCTGGATTATTCAACTTCTACCACTATAGTTTTTTTTTTCCAATTTCATTAGAATCTTTTTTTAAAAAAAAAAAGTTTTATTTATTTATGCATACAAGCTGGGGTACAGGCCAGAGGCATGGGGCAGCAAGAGGGTTCACCAAAGACAGAGCGGGGAGCAGAACAGGCAGAGAGCAATGGAAATACACTGCTGAGGGGAGCAGCGGGCAAGGCAGGAGAGGTCTGCTGCGCCATGTGGGAATCTCCCCGGCCGGGCATCAAACTCGCATTGCCGCTGCCGACAACTCCACAGCATTAGTGCTCAACCGCTGCACCACCAGGGAGGCCCTTCATTAGAATCTTGATCATAATTACTACTTTGATTTTCTCATTTTTTAACGTATTTATCTTCAATAAAGTGTCCTATAATTTCACTACAGATACTGGGCCAGCCAATACCTTTTATCATTTCACTGTATGCTGTCTCCATACCTATACTAAAGTTTCTCCAAATTGCTGGGAAAAAAAAAACTCTACTCATCAGCCAAATTGTTGTCATTATAAATTAATGATTGTTACCCACATATAAATTCACAAAATCATACCATTTTCTGAAAATCAAACCAATTTCTCTTGTTAATTTTAAGACACATAGTACATCAAAGAGAAAGAGCATTTTAAATGCTTTCCAAACTCAAGTCAAACTTCCCCCTTAATTCCACGAACTGGACTTCATACCAAAATAGACCACCACTGCTTGAGTTACAATGTTTTGCTACAAAATTCATAAAAATGTCACTGTTTTAATTTTTGTGTAGTGATTCAATAAAGGACTCTGGAGCTGGGATCCTCCACTTATTAAGGAGTATCATAAGCTATGTTAATTATTTTCTACAACACTCAGTTCTTCATTCAAAATAATGCAATTTAATAGTATCTATTTTACAGAGATGCTTCAAGGATCAAAGTGGATTACCCATGCAATGTGCTTAATAGTGTAATATAGAGCTTGGCACCTGTTAAGCTTCAATAACAAATAGCTGTTTATTTTATTATTACTATTAGTATTGCTATCTTGAGTATTCTTTATCCATTCTATTGGACCCAATATAGAACGAATTTTCTCTACCACCTAAGGCAAGGTTTCCACACATCTCTGAACCCTTATCCACTCCTTCCAGTGTTCAGTGTTTAGCAGTAGGTATAAAAAGGCTTCATAACGGCAAGTTGTTTTTCTCTTTCAAATATCTGGAAACATTTCTACCTGTCCTATCCCCCAGCATAGAATTCACAATCTGAGGCTAACCTGAATTATATATAAATGTAAGGAGGCATTTCCTCTTCTTCCATTCTTCTCTATAGCATGCCATCTATTTATGGCCAAGAAATGGTTGAGGAACCATTCTGCTCTAGTTTCTGAGACCTTGGGGCATAATTTGTTAAGTTATGTGATGCTTTGGGGACTATGTGGTACCATAAGGAAAAATTCATTTAAGATAGTTTTCCAAAGAAAAACATATTGTCAGTGGGTGTTTCACCTAAGCTAAATTTAATGCCTGTACCATATTTGAAATGCTAATCATTAATTGACATTTCAGAACTAAGTGACTTAAAAAGTATACTCAAACTACTATGACTGATTTTAGAAAGTTATTAACTCCTCAAGCAGAGAGGGGAAGACTAAAGATTCTGCTGGATTATTACATGTAATGTGCTTGTTTATTTATTGAAGCAATGCTGATATACAACACCGTGTATGTTTTAAGAGCACAGGTCACACTGCGCCCACCACCAAGGTACTAATCACCCTTCACCAGAACCCACTGGATCCCTCTATCCTTTGCTGCCACTTCACTGCTCCCTCTGGTAAATTCAGTTCTGCAGTCAGAATCCAACGGTTAGTTTTTGTATGTTCATTTCCTTTGTTTCTATATGTTCCGCATGGATAAAATCACTCAGTATTTGTTTTTCCCCTTTAAGATTTTAAAAATACTTGTCATTTCAACAATTTGAGATGTTATTAAATATCAGAAAGTTGACTCTTTAAACCTATAGCTATAGTGCACTAAGCAAGATAAAAAGTCACATCATGTTTATATTTACTTAATTACTTTATAAGAGTCACAGAACTTAAAAACGTATAATCTATTTAGGTGAGTAAATATAGACAAAACTCAAAAAAAGTACCTAATATAATTCTCAATAATATGAAAGTGTTTTCAAATTTAGATAAGCCAGGTCTAAGTGTATCTTCAACTCTTGAAAATGACCCAGTGATATGCTCTGTGCTTTAAGTGTCATGTTGACCCCAGGAGTCCTATTTCCTTTTCAGAGGCACATGGGATTTTGGTTTCTTCTTTGTTTCCCTTTCTACCACCTACTGAACCATGAATTGCAATGCAGCCCCACTTTCCTTGATCCCTGCCAAAAAAGGGGAGGACTAGTAACAGATACTCTCTCAAGTTGGGGACTGAGGAGTACAGGAAGGTTTTTATCTTTTATATATTTATCTATTAGGTCCTACAGTAAAATATGTTGTATTTTAAGTACTTTTCATCTAACTTTGTTTAATGGGCAAATGATTCCTTTTTTCCTATGAGGAAATGATTTTGGAATACCACAATTCATTAGAAATTAACTTCTGTAAATTAGTTTGTGAAATATCAATAGGGATTGCTAGAATATCAAATTATATTTGCTGGTTCAAAAATTTCATCTTCTGTGGTCTAGCATTGCTGTTATTGCTATTCAATGTCTCTAAGAACATCTATCACAAAGTAAGGCTTCCAGCTGGCTCATAATAGGAACTATTTGAATAAAATGAATGAGAACATGTTACAGCATGTAAATGTGCATGCACAATTACCAAAAATAACATTTGTTTTATTATAGTTTTGAGGCTACCCAATTCAGGTTATACTCTAATGCGCTTTAAAGCCATATTGATCTTGCTCTTATAAAATGTTTCAGAATTGTCATGATTTTATACTTGAAAGTTCATCTGAAAAACTTTCTTATGCCATTTCTTTAGATAATATCTAAATACAGTATTGTTAGACACCATATTTACATCAAAGTGTGCTGTCCAAAAGGCACCACTTTGCAAACTGTACAAATAACTATTTTTGTTATAGCTAGAGTCACAAAGTGTCACCCTAGATATGCATGGTAAATATTTAAAAATAAGGGTTATTTTTCTGGGGGATGCAAATGACTATTTGAAAGCAGGGATTGCACATTGAACTCTCAAGTGGAAAAGCACACACTGAGACTTAAGAGGGTGCAATTCCTCAGAAAGTAAAGTGGTTTTGCATTACTTCGCAAAAACATCATTTATATTTTACTGCTACACAGTCAACTTTTATTCATGAGGTCAGTCTATTTCCTAGGACATGTGTGTGTTCTCTTGAGTTCAACACTTATGCCTCATTAATTTATATTCCTTTTTATTTATTAAAAACTTCTCTCATTTCGGGTTTTGAAAATAGTCTTAAATTTTTTTAAGCACACTATAAAAAAAACTAAAATATCAACTGTTTAGCAGGAATACATTTGCTTCTTAACACCAGGTGAAACAATACAAAGTAAGGGAAATGTGTTCTTAATCAAAGATTAAGCCTAAGCTTAAAAGAAAATCATTAAAATACATTTATCAGAGCCTAAAGGACCAATGGCTTGTTGGTAAGAGAGCAATCAGTCATCTTCTTGTCATTATCTGTACACAGCAGATACAAGCAATCCTCTCTGCATCTGATTCAGGGCTTTCAGCTTGCTGATTAGTTTCTCATTGGTGTAATTTTCCTTTTTTTTTTTTTTTAAGTACATAAATAGAAAAGGTAGACTGAAAAGCAATCTAAAGAAAACTCCAAAACATGCAACTGGCTAAAATATAAACATAGAATGAGCTTGCAAAAGGACTTAACCATTGAACTAAGTTTAGTGAATGAGATAGAGCTTTCTGTTCCTGATGCAGAGCAACCACTTTGAGCAAGACCTCTGAATTCTCATCACTAGTTTTGACACCACTGATATTTCTGATTCGTTCCATTGCTTTTCTTTGAGTTCATCCCCCAGGATCTAAATCACAGTGGGGCCACTGTGGAAAGGTAATCACAGTGCTTGTCTTTGTTAGCTTTTTGCCCTCCTGTTTTGAATGTTGCTTTTCGGTTAAGGAGCTATTAATTTTTTAAAGAGCTCCTGTTTTCAACCACACCCTGCCTGATATGCCAAATGTGGTGGCTGCTTGCAACTAGTATATATAATTCTGTTGTATTTAGGAATTATGGAAAACTCTAAGCATTATTATTAAGGAGAGTCTCAATTGCCTTTTGTTTTGCCATTTGTTAGCTAAAAATCAATATGTTCTATCATTATAATCTCCGCAAAATCTCTTGGATATGTGTGCCTGGCAGGCAAAACCATCAGAGAGAATAAAATCCTCAGCAGCAGCGGAGAAATATTATTTTTATTTTTAATTAATATAAAATGCACATTGAAACTAGAGGTTGAAAGACCCAAAGGAATCTGCTCTAAAGCTTTGACAGCATGTGGTACACTCTCCTTTCCATGTCTGCATCCTTTAATGCTTATTTGATATTTCTTTGAAATTCATCTGGCATGGGCCAAAAGAACTCTTGAAAGTAAAAGAAGCTCATAGAAATAAAATACTTTATGCAAAGATATCATTATGTTTTCTATTTATTTTTTCTTAACAGACTGTCAAAAGTTTTAACATGCATATTTTATCTCTTGTTCACAATTTCTTGAACCTAAGAAAATGTACCAATAAATTGACTAAGAAAATATGCTATTGAATCAGGCTGAGCAATATAGGGTCATTCAGCTATTCCTCACTATTTTCCCCATATATATCCTTTTCACCCCATTCTCTAACCTAGAAGAGAATTTCAGTTTCTCTGCCTAATACTTTATTAACCTTCCATGTGCCTGGCTCAAAGCCCGGGGCTAAAGTTAGTTAAGCATATATTTTATATAATACAGTGAATAATATAAGAACAATACAACAATTTAGCATTCAGTGTTAAATATTTATAATTATTCCTGTAACTCATATAGAAATATTTGTTATAAATCAGGGGTACCTTATAATTACAGATACTATTAAAACATATTTAGTTTTTGAAAAATTAAATGGGTTTTCCCCTGGTTTTCACAGGTTTGAAAATGGTTTTATAAGTTTCAAAAAAAAAATCAACAATGAGGAAAAACCATGTTTGTTTAAATAAATATTATTATTTGCTTTCAAATATATGTGCTTTTTGCTCTGTTTCGTTCTATTGAGAGTCGAAAAGCACAACATCCTGGCACAAAGAACTTTCATTAAAGTTAATCAAAGGAGCAGACTCCAAAGAACAAAGTACAAATCATCATAAAATCCTATGACCTTAAAAATAAAATCACTTAATCTTTCAGGAACTAGTCCTTCTCGTTTGTAATATGGAGACTTTCAAGCAGATTATCTTTAAATTCTACCTGAATTCTGAATTGATGTGTCATTATATTTTCTCGTCTCTAGCCCAGGGTTTATGTCTTCTCCAAATTTAAAAGTTTTGGACCATTCATCTAACAATAATGTGTTGTCTCTTATACTATGGTCTAATACATTACTTCTGCAATCATTAACAGAGAGTTATTGAGGATCAACTAAGCCTAAGTCCTTAAGGAGTTTAGGTATAATAAATATCATTTAACAAAACTGCCAGATGTCTAGACATTGTAAGTTGGCAAATAAGTCATATGCACACAAGAAATAGTGAAAATCTAATATATTATCGATGACGCATGAATGATTTAGAAAATTATAAGGAAAATGCAGAAAAGGAAGAAATTGAATAACCTTAATTTACTTTGAACTTATTATATACTAAACTCTCTATTAAACTCTGGAAAAAAGTAAAATAAGATACAACCCATGATGTCACAGAAATCACTAGTACAAGCTAAATTAGTCTATGAAGAAGAGACTGTGTGGCTGTTGAACAATTTGTTCAGCTTAGTCCTTATATTGCTGTAGGCCCTCTACTCAAGCTCCACAGGTTCAATGTGAAATTAACCTTTATATTCCCCTTAGTACACTGTACAATGTGGGCACCAAATGAATACCTCTTAAATAATTGATTCTCTTAACCATAGAGATTTATACCCACAAATACCCTGCTATGGTCATATCACCAGGAGATCATAAAAATAAGCTGGCATGATTTACACACCACCTAAGTGTCAGGGTTGAAGTGCTTTCTGACATATCAATCTCATGATTTGGCCTGGTAAATGAGTTATGGTCAGGCGAATCATTTATGATTCAGATTTGCCTTTACGGCCCTAATTTACAACTAGGATGGAAGGGACTAGGAGTCTTTTCTCTACCTATCTTCCACTGCTGTATTTGACTTAATATTTTTAAGTAGAATCAGCTTGGCCATATTTGAAATAGGTTAACTTTTATCATGGCATACTAAACACCTGGAAGGAACCAGTATTTGGAGGATACAGAAAATGGTCCTTTTTTATCAATAGGCTGAGATACAGAAGGTAAATCATGACTTGAAAGTCACAGAAAACACAGCAAGTTTATGTGTCAAGAAATGTATATTTCCTGCTACTTAACATCTATTACTTTCCCATGTGAGATAAAAGCTGAAGACATTCTACCTTCTGAACAGATCAGTGCAAACAGGACTCCTTCCTTGAACAAACCTCATGTAGTCACGCAAACCAAATAGTAACGTTATAAAAAAGGCAGAGATGAGATACACATGCTATCTACAAACTTTCTTACTGACACTGTACTGAAGAATTTTCAATACAAGTTTAATTGTATAATTTGACATGATTAAAAACCTTAAATAAGCAAATAAGCACTCTTTTGAAAACTGAAACTACTTTAAATGCATTAAAGGAGTGGATTTAAACCTTTAGCATGCATCAAAATCCCATGGAAGCTTGTTACAAGAAGATAAATTGGCTGGCTCCAACCCAAGAATTTATGATTTGGTAACTCTGGGGTGGGGCCCAAGAATTTTCATTTCTAACAATTCCCAAGGAATGTTAATTAGTATTTGTGGGCCACAAAACAAGTCTTGCTAACTAACCAGTACATTGAGGATCAATGAAATTCATTTTATAAAAAAGAAATAAAACTTTAACAAAAGTATTGTTCATTGTTTTTTTATAATTTAATATATATGCATTTCCTGTGCCACATTTTTTTTTTTACACCATTTGTGGAGTCTGAATTAGATTCTAGCCCTTTGCACTCGAGGCCTTTTTTGCGTGGGTGAACCAGCCACTTGAGACGATTTCAGCTATATTAGGGAAGCGTTTTACAGGTACTTTGAAATCATGTTATACTCAAATAAACGTATACAAATAATAAAATTTCACCAATTTATTTATTTTTACATTGAATACAACAAAATCTGTTAAATATTACACTCTGTAATTAGTTTTTGTGTGATATTTAGTAAAACAATCCCCAAGATGCAGCCTCGGTTTGTCCGGACACGTATCACAATGCTAAGCTGAGACTAACTAAGCTCAGCTAAGAATTGATTAAGGATGCAGGCCAAGCCTGGTCCATGAAAGTAATTGTGATAAGAATATCTTATCACACATCGGAAAAAAACATACTGACTTCCAAACCGCTCGGGTGCCCTAGCGGTGCCACTTGAATGGACGCATTAAACCGCCACGGGCCATAGCAGCGCCGCTCTAGTGGACATGTTAAACTGCCGGCCGCCATAGTGGTGCCGCTTGAGTGCAAAGGGCTAGTAACTTTGATTTTGTGCCATCCACTCATGGAGGTTAAATCTCAAAGATAAAATTCAGCAATGGTTAATCTAAGTCTTCATCTACCAAAGCTGCAGCAAAAAATTAAACCTGAGGGCCTCCCTTGTGGCGCAGTGGTTAAGCGCTGCACTGTGGAGCTGTAGGCAGCCGCAACACAAGTTCGAGGCCTGGCAGGGGAGATTCCCACATAGTGTGGCAGACCTCTCCTGCCTCGCCTGCTGCTCCGCTCAGCAGTGTATTTCTGTCTATTTGCCTATTCTGCTCCCCGCTCTGTCTCTGGTGAACCCTCTCGCTGCCCCATGCCTCTGGCCTGTACTCCAGCTTGTATGCATAAAAAAAGCTTAAAAACAATTAAACCTGCAAGTCCCAGAATTGAGAGAAGCTATAAAACCCAGCATAGATATCACTTGATGAATTCATGCATGTAGAATTTAAAAAGCACTACTTGAGTTCTAATGTTGATAGAATCTGCGTTCTGACATATTTCTTAAGAAAGCATGATTGATCAAGTTGGCAAGATCCTCTGAGGAAGAGAAGTGCTTTATAATTTTACCCAAGAAATCAAAATGTATTTTTGCATTACTAAATTTCTACTTGTTATATGGCTCTACTTATAGACAATCACCTGCTCCAGATGATCAGGGAACTATGTAGGTTATATCAAAAAGGGGAGAGAAGACAACAAAGTTGAATGTAAGTTTCGGGATCTAATTGCCTCATTGTTGCTAGTAAAATGATAATTGTGTTTGTTGCCTTATTGACAAAATAATGTATTAGTTAAATGGCTTGATGAGAACAAACAAGATAATTTATGTACACACACACACACATAATCATCGTGAGATATATCTACTACATAATCTATCTATTAAGTAACTTTAATTTATCAAACAAAAAATCTACAATTAACCTCCTTTGTAGAAAAGTTTTAGGACTATTCCCTATTCTTTAATACTTTAAAGTCTGCTGAAAAGTCTTGGAAATTTGAAGAATACAAGTCAAACAGATAAGCAACTGTTCATATTAAACTAAGCATACACAGGCAAGGAACTTTTCATAATTTTGTGCCTGGGACATCTTACATCATGAGTTTTGTCCTCTTCTATGTGCTGTTAATGAAAGAATTTGTAGAAGAGTACAAAGTATCTACCCTACAGTCACAAAGCCTGAATTCATGTCTGGAACTTACCAATTGGTTGTTGATGGCCCCAGGTCAGTGTGGTATTCTGTGACCAGTTAAAGTTTCTGAAATGCTGCTTCAATCTTAAATGTGATGTTTACTTGCTTATAAACCTACTGAAATCTCCCTTCCTATGTTTTATTTCCATTATACATAAATTCACACTTTATGATTTAACTTCCAATTTTCTCATCAGGAAACTGAGTATTATTTATTATATATTATTTACCAGATAAGTGCTATTTTTTTAAATTAAGTGAAATAATTCATTGTAAGCTATATAATGTCATAATATAGATATTAATTATGGTAATTTTTCCTAAGGTAAAAAATGCTAGCTAATATAAGCCAATAAGAAGTTTGTGACTCCAATGACAATACCTCAGTTGTACTTCACTCTCTTTCTGTGAATAACCACCCTGAACAAGAGAAATGTAGTCAAAGGCCAATGGATATGTGAATATCTTCCTTGAGATAAGAACTAGTTTCTTACCATCTTTATATCCATATCAGTGAAGGCCTCAAGACTATATTTTAGGGGATTGCTTACTTTATTTGGATTATTTTTTTTTTTTGTCATAAGAAACTTTCTATTTTTATATTCTCCAGCTAATCCATAGAAAAACTACTCAAAATAATAGACCAGTTCAGTACAGTAGCAGGATACAAAATCAATGCACAAAAATCAATAGCCTTCCTATATGCAAACACCCAATCTGAAGAAGAAAATAAGAAATCCATCCCCTTCAAAATTGAAACCAAAAAATTCAAATATCTAGGAATAAATCTAACAAAAGACATAAAGGACTTATACAAAGAAAACTACAAAACTCTGTTGAAAGAAATAGAAGAAGACACAAGAAGATGGAAAGGCATC